>VDFB02110034.1:43537-142568 GCA_007258455.2 Sequoia sempervirens
AAGACGTCACCCTAGTCATAGTGTGTCGTCGGGTTGTTGTTGGGTTAGTTGTTTTAATTTGGTCCATTTCACCTTGAGTATTTATTTAATTTCAAATTATTAAGGGTATTAAATGGCTTGTGTAGTTAAAATGATGTTTAAATGCATCTAGTTGCAATGTTGAATTGTTATTTATTTTATTGATTAATTTGATTTAATTAATAAAATTAGATTTAGTTTATTGACTAATTAGATTAATGGGGATAAAATGATTTAAGTTAGTTGTTTTGGCATTATGGGATATTTAGATTTAAATTAAAATAAAAATGGAAGTCATGTTTGATAATTAGAGTTAAATTAAAATAAAAATAAAAATGTGTTTTAAATTTCACTTTTTGAAATTCTAGATTAAATAAATTCTTTGCAACTTTGAAATGCTTTTGTTTTCAATGAAAAATTGAAAAATGCATGAAATATCATTTTGAAAGTAAATTGTTTTAAAAATTTAAAAATAAAAATATCCTCCAAAATGTTCAATAAATTTAGTGGGTGGGATATTTTAGGGGTTTGACCAAATTTGGGGAAAGCTCTTTGTAAGGAAATGCAATTTCATTTTGTTTTTCAATTTTGGAATTTTGGTGGAGAGTTTGGTTGTGGCTGGATTTGGATTTGGAAGAGATTTGGAAGCACCATTTTGGAGTTCTTCAAGCTTTGGAGGAAAAATCAGGTTCTTCTTTATTTTCTTTTGTTTTCATTTTGAAATGAATTTCAATCTTTGTTATGCTGTGTGAAAATCTTTAAACTGCTATTTGGAATTTCAATAAAAACCCATGTGAATTTGTTCAAAAAACTAGCAATAAAAATTTGAAAGGAAACAAAGGAAAAGTTTAAAACCTCTCTGTTAAATTTGGAGAATACCCAGAAATTTATATCATGATTTTGTGCTTAAAATCCTTCTTCTCAGTTTTCTCCTCAAGAAAATTTGCCCAATCTAGCAAAAAAATGTAAACATATATATATGTACATATATATCATGTAATATATACATATATGCTATATAATCATACTTATCTTGCTGGGTAAATTTGTTTTTAAAAAGAAAAAAATTATGTTTGATTTTCTTCTAATTTTTCTTTTCCCTCACACAAGGGACTGTATTTATTTATTTTAAAAATATAAATTAAAAAAAATAAAAAAATAAATATATATGGGGGGAGTGGGGACTATCCCCCATAGCCGGCCCTCATGAGGGAGGTGCTGGCTATGGAGGCAGCTAGCGCTACCTCCACAGGAAGCGACTCCCCCAAAGGGGAGGGGCTGCTACACAGTCCCCATAGGGGTTGCGTCCCCTATTTGGAGGCTGCGCAGCAGCCTTTGGTTACTTTTTTTTAATTTTTTTGTTTTTTTTAAATATAAATTTTTATATATATATATATATATATATATATATATATATATATATATATATTATTTTATATAATATATATATTATTTAATTATATATATATATATTATATATTATATAAATATATATGTATATATATTTATTTATATATATATATTATATATTATATAAATATATATGTATATATATTTATTTATATATATATATATGTTTTTGTTTTTTTAAAGTTTTAAAAATATTAAATATATATATATTTGTGTGTATATTTCTTTGAATAATTAATTATTAAATTGGAAAGAGAATTTAATAATTGGGAATTTAGATGGATTTCTGAAATAAATAATTAAATAATTTGTAATGTGGAAAATTTTAATTGATTGATTTAAAGATATTTATATATTTAGACAATAATTATGTATTTAAACACATATATATATAAATACATGTAATTGTATATACATTGAGTATATATATGTACTTTTATATGAATATTTAATACATAATTGTATTTAAATATATTGATTTTTGAAATGGTTATTTTATGTTAATAGATGCACAAATTGATATTATATTCAAATGATTTATTTAAGGATTTAATTTTGACAATTATGAATAATCATAAAATCTTGGAATATAAAAATAATATTTTAGAGGCATATATTTAAATGATGTTTAAATATTTAAAATAGGAATTTTGAAATGATTATCTCATTTGTATAGATGGAATGAAGTTGATGTTTAATCAAACATTTTTATTTAAAAAGATTGTTTTGAATCATTTAGTATGATTGAGCAAATAAAATTAGATTATTAGTTTAAATTCCTTAACATTCCAATGAAGTTTATTACTTGTGGGTATGTGCTATAATGTTAAATAATTAATTGGTTACATGCATTATGTTGATGTTTGGCTTGGGTTTAGGAAACCTGAACATTAGTTTATTGAGTTGTCGAAAATGCTTCGAAATGATGTTTTTGTTCATTTTCAATGTTGGGCAGTTGAATCATCTATTATGTAAGTCTTCCGGAGGTTCCTAGAGGATAGGGGTTGTTGTATTACGATGTCAACCATTTGTATTTTTTACTTGGGTAGTGTGTATAGAGGTATTCTGCTATTGTACCCGATTTTCACGAACAGGGACGGTTTGTGCCTCCTTGAGTTTAAGAGGGGTTTTGTGATCTGTGCATCCTTTGGAAGGAGTGGATTATGTGTATTGTAGCCTCCAAGTGTTTGGAGTGGGTTTTGTTATATGTTACCTCCTTGAGTTGGAGAGGTTGTCTTGTCTAGTTTACCCATTGGATTGTGGTTTTGTACCATGTGTGTTGTCGTTAAGAGAGTGGCTCTTTGTGGGGGTCCGGTACACAAAGGGGCACCAGGGTAACTCACCTAGGGTTTAATCAAGTGATAATTTAAAATAATTAATGGGGAACTTTCACACTAATAAAGATAATGAATGCCTCTCTCATGAAGCATGTGTTTGTTAAGGCTCGAGATGAGACGAGACACATAGTTTTGCATGAGGGTCCGGCAGCCGGTAGAGGCAAGCTAGGGTAACCCAAGATGGGGGTCTGGTAGCCTAGGAAGATTGAGCTAGGGTAACTCATAGAAATTAATGTATGACACTCTTCCTACGTCAGCAATTAGTCAGTTATTGTGTGGTGTACAGGTGATGGACATGATCATTGTTCTCTGGAAGAATTGTAACTTTGTGTTAAGTGATATTGTGGTTGTAGTTGTTTCAGTCCAGTTATGTTTTAGCCTGTGTCTAGTGGTAGATGGTCTTGTATAGGGATTCCTGGTTACTATCTCCTAGCACGGGGGGTGAGCCTTCGGGTATCACATGGTTGGGTGGAACGTGCACCTTAATCCGTTGGGTCGTCTTCTTGTTCGTGTGGACAAGATTTCTAGTTGGAGAGCTTGTGGGATCCAGTTTCATTTCATGATTTATGCTTTTCAGTTGTATATTGTATTTCATTACCCCTCATTGTTATCAAGGTGGAAGTTGTATATGTAATTATGCTTTTTGATTTATCTCATTCGGGGAATGAGTGTTGTAATCTTATTGTAAATTTATTGTTATCTGAAAACAAGTGGTATCTCTTATCTTTTGATGTATTTTATCATGTTTGGAATGTATGTGTTCTCAATGCTTTAAGGAATTAAATGTTATTTTTTCATTTCATGTTTCTTGTTTGGGTTTCAAAGTAAACTCTGTCTCATAACCTTAGGGGATTGGTTGGCAATGGTTAGTGAACTTGCTTCTTATTGTTCTTAAAAAAAAAAAAAAATAGTTCATTTGTTTAGTAAATTGCAACTTCCCCTAGGGTTGCGTGGCGGGGCGTTACATTCTCTCATGGGAAATTCTCTTGGCTTCTTTTATTTTGGTGAACTCACGCACTCCTTCAGAAATGACACCCTTGTCTTCCCATTCAAGTTTCCATAGTATTTTGTATAGCAGTAATTCAAGGTTGATTGGTATTTTATCCTCCCTACCATAAACCAATTCAAAGGGACTCCTGATAATAGCCTTATTGTAAGTGTTTTTATCTACCTAAATATAAAAATTCAACTTATCATCCTACCTTTTCTTGTTTGAATCCAAAATTTTCTTGATGATGTTTAAGATGCACTTTTTTTTAAAAGCAAAGGCAACAAGCCCATATACTTATATATACAATAGAATAAGTTTATACATAGGAGGTGGATTTTACAAACCCATGTTTTCCCAGATATTTCAAAATACATCAGTACAATGCATAGGGAAATGCAAAAATTCATAACATTCTTCCTAATACTATTCATTAAGACCTACCCATTCTGACCATCCATTGATTATCATCACAAAGCCCTAGGTTCAAACCAAAAATTCTCAAAAAAATGTTTAAACCTGAACTGGCTATTCTTCCATTAAAGCCACCTGAACATAATTTTCATCTTGTCCCTCAGAATTTCCCATGGTTTGATTAACACGACCCACAAGAGCATCAACTGCAACTAGAGGCTGCTGAGCATGCCACCCACTCACACTGGAACCTTGACTATCAATTAGAGCATTTACTGCTACTGGAACATGATGAGCATGCCACCCATGCACACTGAAGCCTTGGCCATCACCCGAGGCATTTGACATTTGGGAACCCCAATTCGGTCATGGATGAGCTGTTGACCCCATTTCTCTACTGATAGTACTTCCTACATTGACAAGAACAACCTTTGCTTCTACATGACCCACATTTGGAACTGGTGAATATCCTCAACCTTCCTCACAACCCACATTTGGACCTAGTGAAAAACCTCGACCTTCCCTCCCAGCAGAATTTATAGGGGAATGGGGATCATGAGCTCTGAGAAAAGATATTGCATAATATTTTTCTTTTATTTCCCTATCCATGTTCACACAAACCCTCCTACAATTTTTCCTTAGTGCATTCAATAGTCTATTGTCACTCTCGTATTGCAGGGCCAACCTAATAGACTCATAAATATCCTCAAAGCCCTAGCGATGATAAAAAAAATCCCTTGGAAACAAACCAACTATGTCCCCTTCCCCAACAAAAACATTATACTTTTGGACTGCAAGTAGCAGGGCATTGTGTTGAAGAAAATGAGGCTTGACAAATTGTTCAGTAATAAACACTAATTCCCTATAGGACTGCAGTAAATACATTATGTTAGATAGGAAAATAGAAAGCACCTATGAAGGAGATATGATCCTTCTAGTTTGCAGGCTTGTGACCTCCATGCCAAGGATGGTGTGAATAGCTTCCTCCACTCTAGGGAAAGAGAAATTAAAAACCACCTTCAAGCAGTCATGAGAGAGATATTCCTCGAAAGGAAGCTCTCATTGTTGAACCGCCATGCTCACCCTTAATTTCTATGGCTTGAAAGCCATGCTGCGAATTCTCCACACCCAGTCAGATATATTGGAAGACTAATTAAGCAAAGCTACAAGATAATGCCAATTAGCAACCACCTTCTTTTATAACCAATAAAAAGCATGTGCATATCTTTCATGCATTTAAAGGATAATATTATGTTGTAATGAGGATGCAAGCTTAGAGAACAATGTAGGGTTTCCTTGAGATGGAGTGTGTGAACTTGTTTTCTATAGCGCATTCATAATCATCATGATGATTTGTACCTACAAAAACAACAAACATTAAAGAAAAATTGATTCGGGTAACACATGTTCACTGATGGACGTGACTGTCGTAATCATCACTTGAAATGAGTCTTTCATAACCATCAGCACCCTGATGACGAAGGGCAGTAATCATTGAACATACATTAACAAACTGATAACCAACTATAATAGATAAGTGAAGCTAGCCACCTCATACAAGGCAATTCCACATCACATATATCCTAGTTGTCAAACTAGCCAACCCTAAATATGTACACTCGCGAATGAACTTTAATAACTATTTTGACTTCCATCCTCATTAGCAAACTCTATCAATTAAGGAAAACTATTTGCAATCTCCCAAGTCCCAATAATGTCAGAATTTTGGCCATCACAACCCATATTTGCAACTCTGTTAGCTAGCTTATTACCTTCTCTGTATGAGTGCGAAATATGAACTTCCACAAAAGAATCCAGAATATGCCAAACTTTAGACAAAACATATCTTAACCTCCAATTGTGTATGAATATTTCTTTGCAAGCATTTATTATGATCAAAGAATCTCCCTCAATGTGTAAATTATGAATATCCATAGACTTTGCAACCTGCATACCATGAAGCAAAGCTAGACTTTCTGCAATGTTATTAGTGCAATTTAACAAATGGATTGCCTTAGCTGCTAGGAAAGAACCATTCCAATCCCTAATGACTATACTAGCACCTGATAACCCTAGGTTGCCCCTTGAAGATCCATTAAAATTAAGCTTAAAGAACTCTTTTGAAGGAGGTTGTCATTTGACTTCTATCAATTTTGGATTGCGGGGAAATCTTTTGAGATCCTTTAAACGGTAAAGATAATGATTCCCAGTTTTGAAGTAGCCAATTATCCCATTTTGAGAACACTGAAGAAACATTCTTATGCCTTTGGATGTAAGCATTGACTCTTCAGAGATTGATTGTTCAACCTTGTTCTTAATTTGCATGATTTGGTTGGGATTGTTGTTTAAAGATTCTTTTTATTTCTCTCCCACCACAAGCTCGAAACTACTAAGGCAAGAGCAACTTTCCATATGCATGCAAAGAATGAGGTCTTAAACAATACTGTCCATGTAGTAAATAGGTGCCATAAGGTGGATGGAATTGGAAAGGAGATATTCAATTTTGCTTTGATAGATTTCCAACATTCTTGTGCCCAAGAACATTCCAAGAATAAATGGTCTATAGTTTCATTAACTTCTTGACAAAGAACACACTCAAGAGTGGTTCAACAAAGCCTAGTTTACTCAATATATCACTTGTTAATATTCTTTTGCAAAGTGCTAGCCATGTAAAATTACTAGCCATTGGCAAGGTCATTGGATTCTAGCAAAAGGAGTACGCTCTATGTGATTTGGATTGAACCATAAATGTTGTAAGAGACTTCAATCCCTGCTTAACTGTGTAATTCCCATCCTTTGAAGGTGCCCAAATTAGCCTATCTGAATCTCCTAATACGAACACAATCCTTTCCTATAGGAGTTTAAGAAACATACTTCTTTGATTGGGGAAAACAAAGGGGATGAAAAATCTTTTGAAGAAACTTTCTTTAAGATGAAATTGTTAATACACTCAATCTACACATTTTCCTATGGATAATAAGGGGATAAATATATCAAATTTATTCTATATTAAGGACACCAATCAATGAGGTCATGATATATGAGATAATTTACATTTTCAATAATTATCATTGATGACACACCAAACCTTATGATGATGTTATTTATTCTAGGAAGACCATCACCACCTCAAATGTTGCATTTCTCATGGGGATTTCCTTCACCATTTGGTGAAGTAGTTAGTGGCCATCAAAATCTATTGCTACACTTTTTAGAAATCTCCTCCAAAAAATTAATATCCTGCTACTAAAATGGAGCCTCAATTGAAATGGTTGTGAAGGTGACTATGCGACAAATTTTATCTCATAGAAAATATTTGGAAAGCATCACATAACTTGATAAACTTTTCCACATCCTTGAATAATGTGGGACACCTGTTCTGAAACTATGTCTCAAACTTGCAATTACATATTTTCTACAGTTCATCATTAGGTCTCAAATATGAAGGTAGATATTTTCTTGGATTGACTTTCCCTAAAAGGAAACGCTATTTTATGAGGGAATTTTATTACTGTAGACCAGGCATATGAACCTTTTGACAAAAGTATTCAAAGAAATGCCATCTCATGAGATGCGCTAATTGCAAGATATGTGCAGGAGGAACCTGTTGAAAGGCTTTAGAAAATTTTGAACAGAAGCAACATGGCAGGTGTAAAGCTGATTTCTATAGTTCTTTACCAGCGTAATGATTGCAGGACCTGTACAGACTAAGGCATATAGAACTCTCAAGTTAATGCTATTAGTAGGATATGAGGCCACAAAAAGTCTTCAAACAAAGCTTTCAAGGAAATGCATTTGGCAGGTGTAAATCTCATGTAGTTTTCACGACCTCTGCCAGCATCCTCTTTGTCTATGTCAAAATGGGTGTATACTCAGGCATATATGAATGAACTTACAGAAGTATAGGCAAGGAACATTAACATTTTGAATGAATTCCTTATGTGGATGCATAGACAAGATGTACAAACTGTTAGATATATTGCTTGATAGATCACTTCAAAGGAAGGAGGTAAGATATGTACATCGTTTGACAGAATGCCTCATGGAAATGTGATCTATGGAATGCCAAAGTGAATGCAGGGACATGTACACCCATTAAAAGCACAAAGGAAGAGGTGCTGATGATCTGCCACCTCAGAGCCTACATGGTGTGGATAGACACAAAGCCACGACTACCACCTTTAAGACCTCTGTTAATAAGCCTGGAGGCTTCTAGACAAGATAAATCCACATATGCAATATGATACTAGCGTGCAATAAAAAAGAGTGGAGAATAATTCTGGTGCAATAACAGAGAGTATATTTTCTTTCCAGTAGCAAAAAATTATTTTCCTTTTTAATGCAATGATAAGTAAAATGTAGAAATATAGACAGGGTACGCGAACTATTTGATAAAATATCCCAAGAGGTTCCTGGAATACCATAATATTGTACGCTATTCAAAAGAAAAAACTTCTATAGAATGAAATAGGAATCCATAAGTAAATCCCAGTAGTTCAAAGATGTTAATGCAGACATTTTAATGGAAAACAAAATATGTGAATGTAGTTATAAGAGTTGGGCCCTCCTTCTAGCGCCATAATGTGGATGTGAAAATCTACATATGGTTAGCATTTTAAAACCAAAATAATCCTCAACATCCCTATGAGATAATGAAACATGTTAGATATGCTAAGTAAGATATTAAAACAACAAGAAAAACCAAATAAGCATACAAACAACATGAATCAACCTCATCTCATAGTGGATTGGTGTCACATGTGCTAGTGACCCTTTCCCAATCCTTGATTGATAAGCTAGTGATGAAATTGCTATGGATATGGAGATGATAAATGGACAAGATAAGTTCTCAAAGAGAATGACCTTGCATCAAGTTGTGTAGATGATGGAGATGATGGAGTGAAATGGACAAGATCAATTCTCAAATGAAGAGAGTGACCTTGCAAGATATTGTGGAGGATTTGCTCAATGTTGAAGCTTCTATTTAAGGATTTTCAAAATGCTAAGTGTTGAAGAGAGACCAATGTGGGACTAAGATTGGACCAATGAAAGAAGGGCACTTGTCATCATGTGATAGGCCAATGGATGTGCAAGATTAGGGAAATGTGCCCATGAGAGGGAGAATTCGAATTCAAATTTGAGAGTAAATGCTAAGTGGGGGACAAGAAAATGAGCAATAAATGCAATGTTGGAGGGACAAATCAACTTGCCTTTGAATTCAAAGTTGAGGGAATATTCCCTATAAATGCCATGTTGAGTGAAAATGAGAGTTTTAATAAATCAATAAATTGATTTATTTGTGCAAGTGGAGATATCTAGAGGATGCAAGTGGGTGGGTTAGGTTAGGCTAATTAGGATTAGGTTAGCTTAATGGTGATTAGGTGAGTTTGACTTTTAGGACTTTGATATTTTATTTATTTAAATTAGAAAATGATGTAATATGACCTTTGAGATTTAATTAAATAAAGTCCTGATTTATTTGATGAATGGAATATGATTATGCATGATATGAATTTGACATGTCTACAATTACGACCATGTATTGTGATGTATTCTAGGAGTCTGATAGTGGTCATTTTTCCTTTGGATCGTTGGTTGGTCATACTCATGTGAGAAGCTTTCTCTACAAGTATATTGTAATCTTCATGATTTCTTTGCAGTAGAAAAATGGCCCCTTAACATTTTCATGGCCTTTTAGGCCTTGTTTCATGGTGTTGAGACTATGTTGCTTTGATTTTATGTTGTGGCATGGCTTGAACTTGCTTATTTAGGTACTTAAACTCAAAGAACGATGTCTTGTGAAGGTTTTGTGAAGTGTTGTAAGACATTTCCACATTCTTCTAGACTTTATTTAATACAATTTACCTAAAAATCACCTTTTTACACATCAACAAGCCCTATTATGAAGTGTTGTAAAGTCTTTGTAACAAGCTTTCATGCTTTTCTAGGCACAATCTCCTTATTTACACCTTTCTCATGCTTTATTTTGTCTTTTTATGCCCTTATATGCTTAATTAAGTGTATTTTTGTATATTATCTCAACAAATAACATTCAATACAACATTATTTCTGAAATTTGTTTTTAGATCCTAGGTGGGACCCATTCGCCATGGGTGGTGAATGAGTCCCCCTTGGCCCCAAATTCAAAATATTTCAAATTTCCTTTCAAGATTTTATTCAAAATTACTTGATGTTGGCCTGTGATGAGGTATGAAAGATAGTAAGGCACAAGAATTGTATAAGTGTTTTTCATCTCATTTTTCATCTCCTAAGTCATTCAAGCAATCCTCCCATATTCTCCTACAATAAATAAATTCAAGCATTCTCCATCATCTATTGAAGCAATTTGGAGTAGCCATTGAATTTACTTCAAACTTACAAGACCAAGCATTTGGTGAGTTAATAGCATTTTCATGTTATTAGTTTACATTTCCTATGAATTTCATTTATTTCTATTGGGTTTGATTACCAAAGTGGGGTTTAACCAAGGCAAACCCCTATTTGCTAACCCTCCAACATTTTTCCCCTTTGCATGTGTATTTGGAGCCTTTTTTTTGCAGATTTGACAGGTTTAAAGGTGTTGAAAAGTGGAAATCAATTCAACTAGGATCTTCAAGTCAACATATAATTATTTCAAGAATTTTGAGAGTTTTTTGTCTATTTCCTACAGAACTGACTCCGACAACCCAACATTCAGACATTCCCAAATCTGGTCTTGTAGAGTTATTGTCTGATTTTCTAGAAATATAGGAGTGGACTAATTCACCACCCTTGGAGAATGAGTCCCACCTAAGGTCTGAAAATTAGTATTTTGTCAGATCCCCGATCCCGACTGTCAAAAATCAGTTCCTAACACTTTTTCACCAGTAGGAGGACTAATTCGCCACCCTGGGCGAATGAGTCCCACTGTGAAAAACTAGTAAAATTCATCAGCATTCCAGACATTCTAGATAACTCATATTTCATCCAGGTGCACTCTAATTTCATCCATTTCTTTTTTTTTTGCATTATTTCTTCATTTTCATAGTTATTTGCATATCATAATGTGTTTTCAAACATAGCTTAAATTGCACTTTTGCATTCAGTTTAGTTCAATTCAATTAGTTAATTGCATTTATTTAAGTTCATTTGCATCATATCACATCACACGCGTCCTAATTTGAGTGTTGCATAAGAATTTTGGACCTAGATATCTCTCCTTTTAGGTGAAAACCCTAGAAGTGTAAGAAGAATTTAGGGTCCCAAAATCTATGTCACATTTTGGTGAACCCAAATTTTGAACATTTTAAAACTTCTAATTGCATTCACATTCTGCATCCTAGTTTCCATTTGCATTAGCATTCAATTAGGACATTGATTTGTTATTGCATTCTAGGACCTTTCATTTTGCATTAGTGATACATTCATTTTGTTTTCATTTTTGCATTCAAATTCATTGAAAAAACTAAAAATCTGCATTGTAAATCTGTATTTACATTTTTTAGACCATTTAAATCATTATCAAAATTCTAAAAAGCACAAAAAGAAAAAAATTGCATCCTGGGACTCATTCGCCACCCAGGGCGAATTAGTCCCTCTGCACTTTTTAAACAGTATTTTTGCATCTCTTTTGACAAGTTTCTGCATTCTTGTTTCCTACTCCTACATTCTATTTTTAGTTACAGATTCTTTGTTTTTCCTCATTTATTGCATCTTTGTTTCTTGGCATCATGGCATTTTCTTTCAATAAATTTTGGAATTCCCTAAAATCATTGGTAGACATGTCCAATTGTACCTTTTGTTGTGACCTTAATGACATTGTACAATCTCATGCTAGTTTAACTCCTCATGATTTTCCTCCTCGTGATGTAGACATCATTGGAGAAGATTATGTTAGCATGAATAAGTTCAACAATGATTGCCCTGACAACCTAGAAGCAAATTAAACCTTTTATCCCTCTATGAGATCACATGACTTTCCTCTTGTTACACCACATGATAACTTTGCATATTTTCATCCTAAAATCAACATAGCACCTAAGGTTCCTCCCTCAAATGGACCTAGTTCCTCCCAACCACCACAATCCCAACCATTCTATGAGCACAAAGTCACAAACATTCCTATCAACCTTGAAGAAACATATGGTAGAGGATTCACTATATTAAGTAAACAAGGTTGTGACACAAAACATGAACATGACATCCATCAACTTCTTGAACAACAATCAACTAGCGCACATACAATAGGGCTAGGATATCAAAATCCTTCTCATCCTAATAGACATCCTCTTCAACTAGGAGAATTTGGGATGCTAGTACAGTGATCTTGAATCCTCCTCCTAACTTGAACATTTTCCTTCCTCGTGAAAAACCATTCCCTCCTAATGAAAAGGATGTTAGGATCCCTATGGATCCCCTTCCTTCCTCTATTCATGAAAAAGGAGAACCTAGTAAATGCAAATGACTAGAAAAATTTAAGAAGATAAATTTTCCTACGCATCCTCCACCTACATGTGAAAGGAGGCTTCAACTACTTTTAAAAAAATTTCTTATACTTTTACCACCTTCAAATAGGTTGGTCATTTTTCCTAATGATTCTCATATACCATATTGAAAATATCATCGTATCCTTGGACATCGAACAGAAGAATGTCAGACATTGAAGGATATACTAAATAAGTATCACTTCACTGATACCGATTGTTTCCCCGTCATACCTTAAAACAATATCCACTACTTCCTCATGCCATAAGTTGTAGAGTTTCTTATTCTCACTATTGCATGATCTTTTCCCATCACCCATATCAGCTCATTCTTTCCTTTACTCTTTGTGGGGGGAAAGACATTGTTAGCCTTATCCTTGTAATGCATTTATTTTTGTCTCTTACCTATGTTATTCCTTTTTCCGCTTGTTCATCCAAGATTGAGAAACCAATAACTTAGTTAATAGTTGAATTACATTTACATTACTTAACCTTTATTCCCCTTTTCTTTTCATGTGTGTATCATGTTCCCCCGTATTGTGTGTTTGATGTTTTTCTCTCTTTGTACACTTCTTCTAATTGTTGTGCCTTTTTTTATGTTTTCCTTTTGGGGATGACATAAAGTGTAGAGATGCTCTATGTCTCTTCCATGTTGACCCAAACGGTCCTTGTCTTTTTTTTCTTTTTGTTTTGTGTTTTCCTTTTGGGGATGACACAAAGTGTAGAGACGCCCTATGTCTCTTCCATGTTGACCCAAACGGTCCTTGTCTTTTTTTCTTATTATTTTGTGTTTTCCTTTTGGGGATGATGCAAAGTGTAGAGACACCCTATGTCTCTTCCATGTTGACCCAAATGGTCCTTTTCATTTTTCCTTTTTCTTTTGTCTTTTGTTGTGTTCTCCTTTTGGGGATGATGCAAGGCATCGAGACTGCGCAATGTCTCCTTCATGTTGACCCAAAAGCTTTTTCATTTTCCTTTGCCTTTTGTTTTATTTTTGCTTGTGTTTTCCTTTTGGCGACAATGCAAGGCATTGAGATTGCAATGTCTCTTCCATGTTGACTCAAAACGGACTTTTTCCTTTTTCCTTTTTTTTCACTCTCTTTGTGTCATTCTTCCAGTTTTATGTGTATTTGGGGAATGATGACAGTTCTACACTCTTTCATCAAAACATTGCAGCAATGAGCATACTGACCCCAAATCCATAGATCCCTTATGTGTTTCGTGTATTTCCTTTTCTGGGGGGCAACTCCCTTTCTTTGTTTTTCCTTGACATGACACAGCCTACGCTCAAAAGATATGACTTGGCATAGAGCTTTCCAGGTTGGATCTCATGTCTTGTTTTCTTTTTGCATTTTCTTTTCTTCTCTACTTTCAAGTAATTGCTCATAGAACGATGTGTAGCAATTTCTTTAAAGTGGGGGGCATACATTACCATTATTCATTATGCATTCATGCTTCTTAGTGTAGCCTTGTCATTTACGCGATGCATTTGTCACTTTGTGGATGACATTGGGTGTGATTTCCTTCATAAGTGTGATCTATCTCAGCATATTACATTCCTCTTTGTGGTCTGATGCGACACACTACATCCCCTAAGTTGTGAATATACTATTTCTTGATTGGTCCTCTCTTGGAGACATTAGACACAATGTTCCCTAGGTGACTAACATTGCATAAACTAAACAAGACTCCTTTGAACAATCTTTTACATTACATTTTTTCATTTTACATTGTTACATTTCTTGGCTACCTTGCATAACACAACTTAAATTCCTGTAGTGTCGTATTATTTTAAGCTTAATATTTACATTTTCT
This sequence comes from Sequoia sempervirens, assembly GCA_007258455.2. Taxonomy (NCBI): domain Eukaryota; kingdom Viridiplantae; phylum Streptophyta; class Pinopsida; order Cupressales; family Cupressaceae; genus Sequoia; species Sequoia sempervirens. The sequence continues at coordinate 57,982 of VDFB02110034.1, forward strand.
TTGGTTTTGCACGGTGCCTTGTTAAAGTTATCAAGTGGTATAACTTTGGCATGGTTGAGCGAGAAGCCCAACTAGCGGCATGAATTTTTCCCATAGCCATTTTTGTGTTTTGTGAGTGCATACCAACTAGCGTATGTATCTTACCTCTTGGGCTTTCTCACCCCATGGACAACTAGTTCTGTGGTCCCAGAGGGAGTGCACATTCTCTTTTTGAAACAATCAGCCTAGATCTCTTTTCACAGCTAGTTGATTTCATGATCAAAGCTTCATCTATTTCATTTCAACACTTGTCTGTTCCTTTGTTCTTATGCTTAGTTTTCCATGGGATCTTTGTCTTGGGGGCTTGATCATCGCTCTTGATCATTGTATTCCATCTTGTTAACTATGTAAGTGCATTTGAAACCTCCCCTCGTTGTTCATGGCTACTTTAGTGTGAGGAATCAACTTCATCCTCTCACTAAAGTGGGGGCTAAATGTGTCGTAGAAAAATGTCCCCTTGTCATTTTCATGGCCTTTTAGGTCTTGTTTCATGGTGTTGAGACTAGGTTGCTTTGATTTTCTGTTGTGACATGGCTTGAACATGCTTATTAAGGTACTAAATCTCAAAGAATGATGTCTTGTGAAGGTGTTGTGAAGTTTTGTAAGACATTTACACATTCTTCTAGAATTTATTTAATATAATTTACCTAAATATCACCTTTTTACACATCAACAAGCCCTATTATGAAGTGTTGTAAAGTCTTGTAACAAGATTTCATACTTTTCTAGGCACAATCTCCTTATTTAAACCTTTCAAATGCTTTATTTTGTCTTTTTATGCCCTTATATGCTTAATTAAGTGATTTTTTCCATGTTATGCCGACAAATAACATTAAATGCAATATTATTTTTGACACTTGTTTTTAGGTCCTAGGTGGAACCCATTCACCATGGGTGGCGAATGAGTCCCCCTTAGCCCAAAATTCAAAATAGTTCAAATTTCCTTTTGGGATTTTATTCCAAATTACTTGATGTTGGCCTATGATGAGGTATGAACGGATAGTAAGGCACAAGAATTGTATAAATAAGTGTTTTTCATCTAATTTTACATATCCTAAGTCATTCAAGCAATCCTCCCATATTCTCCTACAATCAATTCATTCAACCATTCTACATCATCAATTGAAGCAACTATTGATGCACTTTGGAGCAGCCATTGACTTTACTTCAGACTTACAAGACCAAGGATTTGGTGAGTTAATAGCATTTGCATGTTGTTAGTTTACATTTCCTTTGAATTTCATTTATTTCTATTGGGTTTGTTTACCAAAGTGGGGTTTGAACAAGGCAAACCCCTATTTGCTAACCCTCCAACATTTTCCTGTTTGAATGTGTATCTAGAGCCTTTGTTTTGCAAATTTGACAAGTTTAAACATGTTGAAAAGTAAAAATCAAGTCAACTCGACTCTTCAAGTCAGCATATCATTATTTCAAGCATTTTGAGTGTTTTCTGTCTATTTTTTACAGAACTGACTCCGACAACCCAACATTCAGACATTCCCAAATCTGGTGTTGTAGAGTTGTTGTCTGATTTTCTAGAAATCTAGGAGTGGACTGATTCGCCACCCTTGGTGAATGAGTCCCACTTGAGGTCTAGAAATCAGTATTTTGTTAGATCCCAGATCTCGACTATCAGAAATCAGTTCCCGACACTTTTGCACTAGTAGGACTAATTCGCTACCCTGGGCGAATGACTCCCACAATGAAAAACTAGTAAAATTCATCATCATTCCATACATTCCAGATAACTCATATTTCATCCAGGTGCACTCTAATTTCATCCATTTCTTTTTGTTTTACATTATTTCTTCATTTTCATAGTTATTTGCATATCACAATGTGTTTTCAACCATAGCTTAAATTGCACTTTTGCGTTCATTTTATTTCAGTTAAATCAGTTTTGATTGCATTTAGTTAAGTTCATTTACATCATATCACATCACACACGTCCTAATTTGAGTGTTGCATAAGCATTTTGGACCTAGATCTCTCTCCTTTTAGGTGAAAACCCTAGAAGTGTAAGAGAAGCATTTAGGGTCCCAAAATCTATGTCACATTTTGGTGAACCCGACTTTTGAACTTTTTAAAACTTCTAATTTCATTCACATTCTGCATCCTAGTTTCCATTTGCATTAGCATTCAATTAGGACATTGATTTGTTATTGCATTCTAGGGCCTTTCATTTTGCATTAGTGAAGCATTCATTTCGTTTTCATTTTTACATTCAAATTCATTGAAAAAACTAAAAATCTGCATTTTGCATCTGTATTTTCATTTTGTAGACCATTTAAATCATTCTCAAAATTTTGAAAAACACAAAAAATAAAAAATAAAAAAATTGCATCCTGGGACTCATTCGCCACCCAGGGCGAATTAGTCCCTCTGCACTTTTTAAACAGTATTTTTGCATCTCTTTTGACATTTTTTTGCATTCCTGTTTCCTGCTCTTCCATTCTATTTTTAGTTATAGATTCTTTGTTTTTCCTCATTTATTTCATCTTTGTTTCTTTGCATCATGGCATTTTCTTTCAATAAATTTTGGAATTCCCTAAAATCATTGGTATACATGTCCAATTGTACCTTTTGTTGTGACCTTAATGTCATTGTACAATCTCATGATCCTTTAACTCCTAATGATTGTCCTCCTTGTGATGTAGACATCATTGGAGAAGATAATGTTAGCATGAATAAGTTCAACAATGATTGCCTTGACAACCTAGAAGCAAATGCAACCTTTTATCCCTCTCTGAGATCACATGACTTTCCTCTTGTTACACCACCTAATAAATTTGCATATTTACATCATGAAATCAACATCGCACCTAAGGTTCCTCTCTCAAATGGACCTAGTTCCTCCCAACCACCACAATCCCAACCATTCTATGAGCACAAAGTCACAAACATTCCTATCAACCTTGAAGAAACATATGGTAGATGATTCACTATATTAAGTAAACAAGGTTGTGACACAAAACATGAACATGACATCCATCAACTTCTTGAACAACAATCAACTGATGCACATACAATAGGACTAGGATATCAAAATCCTTCTCATCCTAACAGACATCCTCTTCAACCTAGAAGAATTCAGTATGCTAGTACAGTGATCTTGAATCCTCCTCCTAACTTGAACATTGTCCTTCCCTGTGAACAACCATTCCCTCCTTCTAATGAAAAGGATGTTAGGATTCCTATGGGTCCCCTTCCTTCCTCTATTCATGAAAAAGGAGAACCTAGTAAACGCAAACATCCATACAAGTTGAAGAAGATAAATGTTCCTACACATCCACCACCTGCATGTGAAACGAGACTTCAACTTATTTTAAACAAATGTCTTATACTTTTACCACCTTCAAATAGGTTGGTCATTCATCCTGACAATTCTCATATACCATATTGCAAATATCATTGTATCCCTTTCAACATTGAAAAAAAGAATGTCGGACATTAAAGGATATACTAAATAAGTATCACTTCACTGATATCGATTGTTTCCTCATCATACCTAGTAAAACAATCTCCACTACTTCCTCATGCCATAAGTTGTAGAGTTTCTTATTCTCACTATTGCATGATCTTTTCCCATCACCCATCTCAACTCATTCTTTCCTTTACACTTTGTGGGGGGCAATACATTGTTAGCCTTGTCCTTGTAATGCATTTATTTTTGTCTCTTACCTATGTTATTCCTTTTTCTACTTGTTCATCCAAGATTGAGAAACCAATAACTTAGTTAATGGTTGACTTACATTTACATTACTTGACCTTTATTCTCCTTTTCTTTTCATGTGCATATCATGTTCCCTTGTATTGTGTGTTTGATGTTTTTCTCTCTTCGTACACATATTCTATTTGTATCTTTATTCTTCTATTTGTCATGCTTTGTTTTGTCTTTTCCTTTTGGGGATGAAAAAGCATAGAGACGCCCTACGTCTCTTCCATGTTGACCCAAATGGTCCTTGTCTTTTTTTTCCTTTTCTTTTTTGTTTTCCTTTTGGGGATGACGCAAAGCGTAGAGATTCCCTATGTCTCTTCCATGTTGACCCAAACAATCCCTGTTTTTTTTTTTTGTTTTTTTTTCCTGAGGGGGATGAGGCAATGCCCTGCTCTATGTCTTGACCAAAATGGTCCTTTTTTTTTTGTCTTTTCATTATTTTTTCCTTCTGGGGATGACCCAAGGCATCGAGACCATAATGTCTCCTTCATGTTGACCAAAAATATTTTTCATTTTCCTTCACCTTTTCGTTTTATTTTTGCTTGTGTTTTCCTTTTGGGGATGATGCAAGGCGTTGAGACCGCAATGTCTCTTCCATGTTGACTCAAAATGGACTTTTTCCTTTTTCCTTTGTTTTCACTCTCTTTTTGTCATTCTTCCAGTTCTATGTGTATTTGGGAATGATGACAGTTCTGCACTCTTTCATCAAAACATTGCAGCAATGAGCATACTGACCCCAAATCCATAGATCCCTTATGTGTTTGGTGTATTTCCTTTTCTGGGGGGCAACTCCCTTTCTTTTTTTTCCTTGACATGATGCAGCCTACCCTCAAAACATATGACTCCAAGGTCTAGAGCTTTCCAGATTGGATCTTGTGTCTTGTTTTTTTGTTGAATTTTCTTTTCTTATCTACTTTCAAGTAATTGCTCACAAAACAATGTGTAGCAATTCCTTTAAAGTGGGGGGCATACATTACCATTATTTCATTGTGCATTCATGCTTCTTAGTGTAGCCTTGTCGTTTACGTGATGCATTTGTCACTTTGTGGATGACATTGGGTGCGATGTCCTTCATAAGTGTGATCTATCTTAGCATATTACATTCCTCTTTGTGGTCTGATGTGACACACTGCATCCCCTAAGTTGTGAATATACTATTCTTTGATTGATCCTCTCTTGGAGACATTAGACACAATGTTCCCTAGGTGACTGACCTTGCATAAACTGAACAAGACTCCTTTGAACAATCTTTTACATTACATTTTTGCATTTTACATTGTTACATTTCTTGGCCACCTTGCATAACACAACTTGCATTCTTGTAGTGTTGTATTGTTTTAAGCTTAAAATTTACATTTTCTTTGGCTTCGTGGTGCCTTGTTTAAGTTATCAAGTGGTATAACTTTGGCATGGTTGAGTGGGAAGCCCAACTAGTGGCATGACTTTTCCCTATAGCCACTTTTGTGTTTTGTGAGTGCATACCAACTACGTATGTATTTTATCTTTTGGGCTTTCTCACCCCGCAAACAACTAGTTTCGTGGCCCTAGAGTGAGTATACAGTTGGGCCTTCTCACCCCGCAGACAACTAGTTTTGTGGCCCCAGAGTGAGTGCACATTCTCTTTTTCAAACTATTATCCTAGATCTCTTTTCACAACTATTTGGATTGATGATCAAAGATTCATCTAATTCATTTCAACACTTGTGTGTTCCTTTATTCTTATGCTTAGTTTTCCATGGGATCTTTGTCCTGGGGCCTTGATCATCCCTCTTGATCGTTGTATTCCATCTTGCTAGTGTAAGTGCATTTGAACCCTCCCCTTGATGTTCATGGCTACTTTAGTGTGAGGAAGCAAGTTCATCCTCTCACTAAAGTGGGGGCTAAATGTGTCATAGAAAAATGGCCCCTTGTCATTTTCATGGCCTTTTAGGTCTTGTTTCATGGTGTTGAGACTATGTTACTTTGATTTTATGTTGTGACATGGCTTGAACATGGTTATTTAGGTACTAAAACTCAAAGAACGTTGTCTTGTGAAGGTGTTGCGATGTTTTAAGACATTTCCAGATTCTTCTAGACTTTATTTAATACAATTTACCTAAATATCACCTTTTTACACATGAACAAGCCCTATTACGAAGTGTTGTAAAGTCTTGTAACAAGCTTTCACACTTTTCTAGGCACAATCTCTTTATTTACACCTTTCTCATGCTTTATTTTGTCTTTTTATGCCCTTATATGCTTAATTAAGTGTATTTTTGCATATTATCCTAACAAATAACATTAAATACAATATTATTTCTGACACTTTTTTTTAGGCCTTAGGTGGGACCCATTCACCATGGGTGGTGAATGAGTCCCCCTTGGCCCAAAATTCAAAATATTTCAAATTTCCTTTCAAGATTTTATTCAAAATTACTTGATGTCGGTCTGTGATGAGGTATGAATGGATAGTAAGGCACAATAATTGTGTAAATAAGTGTTTTTTATCTCATTTTACATCTCGTAAGTCATTCAAGCAATCCTCCCATATTCTCCTACAATCAATCCATTCAACCATTCTACATCATCAATTGAAGCAACTATTGAAGCACTTTGGAGCAGCCATTGACTTTACTTCAGACTTACAAGACCAAGGATTTGGTGAGTTAATAGCATTTTCATGTTATTAGTTTACATTTCTTTTGAATTTCATTTATTTCTATTGGGTTTGATTACCAAAGTGGGGTTTGACCAAGGCAAACCCCTATTTGCTAACCCTCCAGCATTTTTCCCCTTTGCATGTGTATTCGCAGCCTTTGTTTTGTAGATTTGATAGGTTTAAAGGTGTTTAAAAGTAGAAATCAAGTCAACTAGGCTCTTCAAGACAACATATCATTATTTCAAGCATTTTGAGTGTTTTCTATCTGTTTTCTACAAAACTGGCTCTAACAACTCGACATTCAGACATTCCCAAATCTAGTGTTGTAGAGTTGTCTGATTTTCAAAAAATCTAGAAGTGGAATGATTCACCAGCCTTGGCAAATGAGTCCCACCTAAGGTCTGAAAATCGGTATTTTTTCAGATCCCAGATCCTGACTTTAAGAAAAATGTTCTCGACACGTTTTCACCAGTAGGAGGACTGATTTGCCACCTTGGGCGAATGAGTCCTACTGTGAAAAACCAAAAAAAATCATCAACATTCCAGACATTCTAGACAACTCATATTTCATTCAAGTGCACTCTAATTTCATCCATTTCTTTTTGTTTTGCATTATTTCTTCATTTTCATAGTTATATGCATATCACAATGTGTTTTCAAACATAGCTTAAATTGTACTTTTGCATTCATTTTAGTTCAATTCAATCAGTCAATTGCATTTAGTTAAGTTCATTTTCATCATATCACATCACATACGTCCTAATTTGAGTGTTGCATAAGAATTTTGGACCTATATCTCTCTCCTTTTAGGTGAAAACCTTGGAAGTGTAAGAGAAGCATTTAGGGTCCCAAAATCTATGTCACAATTTCTAAATAATATATTGGGAAAATTTTGGAGTGTGGTATTTCTCCCCTGAAATATTTTTCCCGACATAAATAACTATGTTTTGGTATGTATGATATTTATGTCTATTTATGTTTAAGTTTTTGTAACTATTGAAAAGATCTATAAAGTTTTGCATTATCCTCCTCTCAAGATTAGTGTACAAAGTTTTTTTGCAGCCTTAGCTTCCTTAGAACACCAATATCCTACTCCTATGATCTTATGACCATTAGACTTTGACATGAAATTCCCACCATAATACTTGTCGACATTCCTTAATAATTTTTGTATATTGGTCCCTATATAAGCATTTGAGGAGTACACCATCAAGGTTTCTCCACATCAACTAGCCTTGAAGTAGTACATATCTTTGGCATGCTACTTTAAGATTATTTTGTTGATCAGATCCTTCCTTGTAGGATAGATCACATTTTCTAAATAGAAAATAATATCCTTATACCATAGGTAATCCTTAAAATGACAGGGAGGAAGTTTTCATTTAGAGTCCATGATGCACTTCATCTACATCCAAGTTAGTATCAACCATTCATTTGGATAGGCCTTGACCTTTTACTAGCTTGATAGTATTCACCTCCAACTCATATTTGTATATTTTATTAATTTATTTAAACCTTTTTCCCAATTCCTCATATTCAACAAAAATATCATAATAATATTTGACACATAGCTAGTGATTTTGGTCCCTACAAGATAATATTAAAGTTACTTACCACCTTAACAAGAGAATAGGTGTGTTTCTTCATGATGGATAAATTCAATTTAGAATCTCTCAATTATTTTTTGAAGAAAGATGTTGCTTGTCCATAACTATCATTATTATTTTGTAATAAAATAATAACAATAGTGTACATGATGTAAAAGAAAACAAATGAAATTTGAATAATTAGGAATCAATAGCATTAGTTCCTTCTTAAGTGCATCTTTAACATGCATGAAGGCATTAGATGATTCCTTTTCCTAAATATTTGATTGTACCTTTTTAATGTACCTTGGAGATGGCCTTTATTTTTTCAAAATTAGGAACAAATTTTCTAACAAAATTGATCTACCAAAAAAATGATCAGATTTATTTGGTTGTATTAGGTTGAGAGATGAGGTTAATTGATTTGATTCACCTTATATCAATCATCATCCACTCAGGTTGGACATAATATTTCCAAGAATCTTTCCCATACTCTGAATATATACTTCTTAAGATTTAAGAAAATCCCATACTTCGAGCAACTTTGAAAGATCAAATCTAAGTGTTTGTAGTGATCATTTCTATCCTTGGATTTATACAGTTAAATAGTCTTGGTAGACCACCATGATTTCCTTGATGAGATTAGTAAGGAAAAATCCATTGCCCTTTGAAAAGTGTGTTATGTATTTTTTAGCCCAAATGACATCTTGATATTGATAAATATGCCCCATCATGTTGTAATTTTTCTTGGTTTCTCAATCTCCTTGACCATGACTTAATCGTACCCTAAGAATCCATCCATGATTGACATTAGTTTGAACCAATTTACCTTAATATTAAATGGTCCATATCCATGAGGGACTTAATCTTTAGGTTTATAAAATCCAAAAAAATCCTTATGTCCTTATTCTTTCTCCACACTAGGATAAGGTTAGAAACCCACTAGTAATGTCTAATTGGATTGATAATTCCTTCCTCCTTTGGTTTCATTAGTTAATTTTTCATTTTAGAGACAAGTGTGGAGTTGATGGGTCTTTGCTTCTACTTGAAAAACTTTGTACCAGGATCCAAAGGAATAATATGGTTGAATAAATCCTCTTTGTATGCCTTTAACTCATGCTATGACCAAGAAAATAATTTCATATATATTTTTAAAAATACAATTAGCATATGTGTTTCTACTAGATTGATCAATTTTCCAAGGTAGATCATGCCTAGAGCCACTTTAGTTTCTAAGTTCACACCATCAACATCTTCCTTATTAGCATGCCTAGTCATAACTTTGTAATAATTAGAGTTATTAAACATCCACTCTAAACCTATAATACATCTTGGAATAACATTTATTTTGATCTATATGAACTTATTTCAAAACAGAGTCTCTTTTTTTTTATTTCTTCCACTAGGGGCTTCTAATTAGTGAGCCAATTTTCAAAGTGATGGATACAATTCAAGAACCCATGAGTTTATTCATCATCATCAAATACTTTCTAGCTATAGTTGTTAGGAATCATAGGCATAGTGAGAATTTTAATATTATACTTACAGTGGGGAGATGTCATGTAATTCTCAAATTTCAAGAAAAAATTAACAAGTGAATCAAATATTACAATATCTTCTCTTTCTACCCAATTGATGTTAAAATAATGAATTATTTTAATAGTATTCGACACAATATTCCTATACATCCTTAATATATTTTCTTTAGAAATGTATCCCCACTTTTAACCTAAAATACCATAATTTTTGAGCCATCATGAACTTTCAAGTAAGTATCCTATATTTGGAATCCATAAGACAAGTACCAATGATTCTATTTTTCCACAATTACGGTAAAAGCACAATAGTGTGTAACACTTTTAGCCAGATAAATGGTTCCGAACAAACTATTTTTGGTCGGAATATATTAGGACGAGTCACTTTCGGTCAAAACCATGTGGCTCTGAGGTGCAAGGTACATTTTCGGCCGAAGAGGTTTTGAACGAAAGTTACTTGACCGAATACGGCTGGCCAAAAAAATGGAAAAAGTGAGTGTATCTGGTATTTATGATTTGGAAATATCAATATATTTTCGGTTGAGTACGGTCGGCCAAAACATGCTCAGCTGAAACCCTCTTGGCCAAGAATGTCTAGTTGGCATCCTACATGGCAACCAACTCATCATTTTTTAGAATTTTCTGAAACATTCAACTTTGGCAGAGTATTTCTCTAGTCAAAATGATCTTTCTACAAAAAATAAAAATACCCTTTTGTAGAGCTCGGGGTGAGAATCCAAATATATAACTTTTATAATATTTTGATTAGTTTTAATGTATTTTATTTTTAAAATAATGCAAGTAGGTTTTAAAAATAAAAAAAGAGGTTGATTAGAAATTAAAAAAAGATAGTAAAACTTATTAAAAAAAATTAAATCTTATATGGGGCACAAGGGGAGAGAGTCTTCTTCAAAAGGGTATATTCTTTTTTTGAAAATGATTAAAAAAATTGAAAATAATTTACGGCCCATGAAAACTGTCAAATTCTGACATGTCTGACTTTAAAACATTATTACGAGAAAAATATACATCAAAATGTGATTTTTTTTCCATGCATAAGATATTGAAGTTACCTATTTGGAGAAAAAACAAGTAGGGAGAAATGAAGTTTTTTTCAATTTGTTTCTTGACGGCCTATGAAGTAACTCTTTTCTAAAATTTTCAACATTCCAAAATTTGTCCTTAAATTGATAAAAGCATAATGAAAACATTTTTTTTTTTAAATTTAAAAATTACATGAATACACTACATGAAAAGTTTTACATTTCATTAGTTTACACCATTTTGAAATTCAAAACATAAAGACCACTTTTATGTGGTCGAAGTTCATATTTTTTTTTGCTGTTGGCCGATTCTTTTATAAAGTGTGACACAGGTTTGTGTTTTTACCCAATATTAGTGCACTCAATGTTTAATTTAAAATTGAACTTATAATTTATTGCATCAAGTGGTAGTAGAATAACTCCTGCACCATTTCCTTCTTTTGAACACACATCAACAAAATGCATGTTCTAGATATGTCAACATTCTCAAGACATTGAGATTATTGAAGAAAATAATAATCATCTTGATTTCCAAAGTTATCATCACAATATATCCAAAATAAATATTGGCTTCATTGGACCTATGTATATGCCTTGTTCTTTGTATTATCTAAATTTTCCACAATATATGAAGCATCTTCATGTCTTTATGCAATTGAACCTCCTTTATATTGATATGACATTGTTATCATTTTATGCCTTATTGGTCATTCCTTATTATTGGACCCATTATTATAATTTATTTGGGACATCCTGAAAGGGCCCCCTAAGTTTCAAAATATGCAACAATCCATAAAAAATCTAACTTTGGGTTTTTTGTGTGTTTTCACTTGTATTTTGTGTCTTTTAGCCTTTCAAACTTTCGAGGTTATTCATTATTTACCTACCAATGCCAACAACTTACTTCATTCCTTAATCTAAGTGTTAGTTGTTGGAGTTTCAAAGTTTTGAATCTTGACATCCCTATCAGACTTGTCATCCCAAGCACACCTTTCCTTGAAATTCCACCTTTTTTATTGTTTCCTTTTAGAGTTTCAAAATTTCCCATCCTAGCTACCATTTATATGACATTCTTGAGCCTTGAAGTCTAAAAGTCTAATAAAATGTCTAAGTCCTTTGTATTTTTCAAACTTTCAAACTTCCTCATCCCTCTCATCATTTGGTACTTGTTCTCCTTCATCTTTGCTTCCCAATCTCCAATACATTGTACTCTAAAAGGTTACTAAATCTTTCAGAGTGAGACTTTTGGCCTTACCCTTAATTAGGTATATTTTCTTCCATCAACTCCAAAATCCCAAAACTCTATTAAGTGGTCTATATAAGCTAGTAGAGTCAGACATTTGGTCATTCCTTAACCCAATAGCATGTTAAGCCTTATCCAAAAATTCAATCCTAACATCCTAAAAGCCTTTTCTTTGTATTGATATGGTAGTGTTATCATTTTATGCCTTATTGGCAATTCCTTATCATCATTGGACCCATTATTGTCATTAATTTGGGACATCCTAAATGGGTCCCCTCGATGTCAAAGATGTGAAGATCTATAGAAATTCTAACTTTGGGTTGTTTTTTATGTTTTCCTTTAAATTTTGTGTCTTTTATCCTTTCAAACTTTTGGGTTGTTCGTATTTTCCCTACCAATCCCAACAACCTACTAAATTCCTTTGTCTAAGTATTGGTTTTTTGAGTTTTGAATCTTGACATCCCTATCATTTTTGGCATCCCTTGTATGCCTTTCCTTGAAAGTACACTCTTGCCCTTGTTCCTTTTTAAAATTATAGAGTTTTGCATCCTTGATACTATTTTTTTGGAATTTCAAGGCTATTTCAAGGTTCTATTGTCAACCTTTCTCTCACATCTTTCATTGCATTACTTTCTTGTCCCTCCAAACTCCTTGAACTTGATATATCTCAATTCCTTTTCTTTTCAAGAGTTTGGGCCTAGTCTTTTCAACATGCCTATCAAACTTTCCTTCCATGTTGTGGTATACATTGAAATTGTACTGTTTAAAATTCAAATGCCTCTAATGCATCTAGAATGCCCACAAGATGCTAACTAAAACTATATATATGTATGATGTCATATCTATTACATAAGTACAAAAAATATTTTGTAACATAATAAAATATTTTATTGAGTTATACTCTTATTTAACATATATATATATATATTTTATATTAAATATATTAGATATAACTAAATACTTATATTGATTTATATTATTATTTCACGTACATAGATAAATTTATATCTTACACGTATTACAAGGTTATAATATTTAATTAAATTTAATAATTATGTATTACTCTTATAGATAATAATAAATGTGTATATTAATAATTTAATTTATATTTTAAAATATAATACTTACATATTTACATATCTATATTTAAAAAATATATTAAAATATTTATTTTAAATAAATCTATATTGTTGAATTAATTCATTAATAAATTATGTTTTTCAAAAGTAATTTTTTTTAATATAAAACAATTCTTCAAATAAATATAAAATATTTTTAAAATAAATAAAAAACTCTTAATACTTCATAACTTTAAATTAAACTCCACGTTGCTCAAAGTAATAAGCATTACCATAGAAAAAACATTGACGGAAAGTGAAAATATTACATAGGTTCTTCATCATCAGATACCCTACAAATACTAGTAACTCCACACGCTAAACAGATTCTCCAAAAAATTATTTCCTTGAAAAATTTGTTCATCCCAAAATTCCTTACAACACAACAAAAACCCACATCACCTACAACATCTTATAACAAACCTGCAACATTCAATGGTAGTGGTTGAATTACCACATCGTACAATCTTTTTATATCCAAGATCATTTTCTCCTCACCGTAGATGATTAAGTTAATTGCCACACCCTTCCTACCAAACCCCCCAATACAACATATACGGTGGATATAGTTTTCTAATTATGTTGGTAAGTAGTAATTGATAACGACAGAAAATTGATCATCAATACCTCAAATATTGGTGGTTGATGCCAACTCCGATTGTCTCCTCCAACCATTTTGTGAAATGGGGGAAACTACAAATACCCAGATAAAATCTAGGGATTTTCTTCATTGCCTAGAAAACTAGGGATTTCCCAAATACCCAGAAACTAAAGTTCTGTCACTGCATGCCTAGGAAAAAAGCTAGGGCTTTAACAAACTAAATGCCCAGAAAACTTAGGGCTTTGATACCACTCTGTTGGGAAAAGGAACCCAACTACAGTGGGCAAGGAATGAAAACATGCATAGCTCAAAGGAGACAAACACAAGGAGACAAAAATAATATATATTCGATTTTCTATTTCATTCACCAAAGGATTACAATCAAAAAGATTACTGAAAAAACTTAGAGCAAAAGCTCTATTCAAGCTTCATACAAAAAATTGCACTTATTCCGGTGCATCTTCCTTGTGTGTGTTGGAGACATTCCGAAGCATTGGAGCACTATCAATGTTCTCTATTGCTGCAGGTTCTCCTGATCTTTCACTTTCTATGTTGTGTGTTTTGTTGAACATTCCCTTGTTTGTTGTTGCAAAAACTTGTTGTCTCTGTCTATAGAATAAACATTCTATTCTTTTGTCTTTTGTTACCTTTCCAAAATCTAGCGCCCAATTCAAATTCAACCACCATAATTAATTTGTTGCCAAATATTAACTGGACAGCATGGTTATCAAACATGACAGAGGGGACAATCCAAATTTGATTTCATCTAATGGGGAATTTAATGCATTTTCCCATTGCTGCTTGGGATTAAATATTCCAACAACATCAAGGCCTCGACAAAAGGGAACAATGCTTCTCTGCTGAAAATAAAATGGTTCCTCACAACATGTTGATCATGTGTAAATAAATGTTATTTAGTATCCAAAACTTTCTAATTCAACTTGAATCAATGTAGACCACCACAGGCCAACCCATTGGCCAAAATAGGTTATAAAAGAAGCAACTGCACAAAAAATGTTCCCATTTACCATAAGCATGAATTCATCGCAACAGATTTTTCTGAAGGTCCATAGACTCAAAAGTTTCACGAACTTCCTCTCAAGTAGAATAATTTCCTCACCTTCAAGGCTACAACACAAACAAAATACAAGCATCATATAAATCAAATTATTCACACAACACATAAGTCATATTCATTCAAAAAAATTCATAGTTGCCAATTGAAAATATAGAATTCTCATTAACATTTTTTCATCCTCCTTAAGCACCTCTTTCAGTGAAACAATTCATGCCCTTCACAAAAGGTAGGCCACAATTGCTTCATTTAACTAGAATAGCAGGAATATATACACCATACAGAATATAAATGGCTTACAAAAAATTAGCACTGTGAAAGAATCAATATTCAGGGGATAATTTTAAACAAAATATTCTAAACTTTGATTTGTTTAAGTGATTTATATGAAATCATACTAATAAACAGATCTTACTCTATAATTTTAAATGACACATCTAAACTAATCAAAATTTAAAATATAGATTTGGAGTTATCTTAGTTCTAACATTAATAAATCCATAAATATTAAATTATTTGCTGAGATTCCATTGTTGAATCTGCCAGGCATCCTACTAACAACAAACTTGGATATGAAAAATGAGTCATTTAAATACATTGATTACGAAAGTATATTGTTTCATGTTTGGAAATTTTTCTCAATTTTAGTGAAAATCATTCTACTTACTTGTTCTGCATGCTTTCCTCGTAGCTCTCCATGTCAACATTAGGGGAAAACCCCCAATTGTCGTTCATGATCCGATTTCTGTTCACTCCTCATTCACCTGTCCCCCCAATATCTATTTACATTTTAGTCATTAAAATTTTGTAGTTATGCCAATAAAAAATTAGACATTACACCAGTATATGTTCACTACTTAGTATGTAACCAACCAACGTAAAAAAACAAATTTAAACATATATTGGTGCAATTAGTTTTTCAACACAAGTCAACTTGCACAAAATAAAGTCATTTATGAATTAAATAAGGTACACCGATGTTTACAATAACAACTCCATGCAAGTGGCTTAAAGCTTCTAGTGCATTGTATTTACATGTATACATAAACAGTTAATGGTGCACAATGTCACATAATTTAAAACATTATAAAGAGTTAATGGTGCACATTCTGACATAATACAAAACATTGATTAGCTTTATGAGCTATTAGTTGCACAATCAGCCACGCATCCCTTGACATCTTCATGCATTAACTCCATCTACTTCTGGTACCTGCATAAATAGTTAATGGTGTAAGTCTCCCTAATATACCAAAAAACATAGTATAATTCATATATCTGACTGAATTTAATAGAGACACCTTTTTTGAAAATTAAACCAAATATAAAATTGATTTCCTAAAGGCCATGACAAAACTCAGGCATAGATGGCCACTGCAAAATGAAATGACAGATTGTTTCCCACAAAAAAATCAAATTTGAAACTCAACCACCACAATTCAATGCATTCAATTTACCCATTTGAATGATTTTTTAAGAGGGAATTTCCACAGTCATTTTCATTACGAATTCTCCCCTACTTTCACTGAATATCCTCTGTAGACTTCAAAGCTTACTAAGGCAACTTCTGCACATTCCTCTTAAAAGGGAGCTTATTCGGTACACCCAGAATTTAAGTAAATTCATGTTTTTATTTATCAGTATACTGGATTTACATTTATGTTGTTTGTTTCATTATTCAATATTCTCTTTTATATTTATGTACTCAGTGTTTACATTATTTTCAGCCTCTTTGTTTTACATTTATGTTGTCTGTTTCAATATTCAATATAATCTTTTATATTTAAGTACTCACTGGTTACATTATTTTCAGGCATACTGGTCTACATTTTTGTTGTTTGTTTCATTATTCAATATACTCTTTTATATTTATCAGGCATAATGTTTTATTTATTCAATATATTCAGTGTTTACATTATTATCAGGCTTAATTTTTACATTTATGTTGCCTGTTTCATTGTTCAATATAATCTTTTATATTTATGTACTGAATGTTTACATTAATTTCAAGCATACAAATAATTTTGCTTTCACTCAGCTATTCAACTTAGCATTATTTAATCACTTAGTGTTTACATTTTTTTCAAGCATACTAATAATTTTGCTTTCAGTCAGCTATTCAACTTAGCATTATCCATTATTTAATCATATCGTAGTTACATTTTTTTCACCTGCATTCATCATAAATCAAAGATTATAATAGCAGCATTATACCATACATCAAATATAATAACATCAACATTACCCATTTTTTAATCATATCACAGTTATATTCTAAATCCATCTTTAATAATGTGTAGGGTTTCATCATAGTAGATCATATATATATAATCTGATAAGAATGTGTAGGGTTTCATCATAGTAGATTGTATATATATATATACAATTATATAAAATTTGATAAGAATGTGTACGGTTTCATCATAGCAGATTGTATATATATATATATATATATATAATCTGATAAGAATGTGTAGTTTTTCATCATAGCAGATTGTATAGATATATATATAATTTGGTAAGAATATATATAATTCTCTGTAAATACAATGATATATTCTTATCAAATTGTATACATACATACAAACATCATATATATTCTGATAAGAATATATCATTGTCTGCAAAGATGATGATATATTCTTATTAGACTGTAGACATACATACATACATACATACATACATACATATATATATATATATATAGTCATGCCATGTACTGTTTCCTCATATCAAGCCATGTAGAGTTTACATGTGACCAGTACAAATTTAATCCACCTCTCTCACCTGCAAGATTGTTTGTTCAATAGTGGATTTTTGTTGGGTTCGATGGTGTTTGATTGCATTTTGGCATCTTTAAAAATCATTTATGTGTATGGCATTAAGGGTTTGACTATAATCATTTATATTTACATGTGACTGTCGACTAGTAGAAAAATGATCCCTCGTGAATTATTCTATCTATGGCATCAAATTTTTGACTGCTATGCCTTTTTTTGACATTATTCTATGAAGTAATCACATGTAATGTGATTTAAACAGAACATTGACGAAATTTTGACAAAGTATAATCATGAAATTTATTAGGTATATAATAAGATACTTAATCTTCAAAGATTTTTTCATTTCATCTTATATGGAGCTGCAGAAAACGTCCCCACCTCTCTTCACCTACAAGATTGCTTTTTCAACAGTGGGTTTTTTTGGGCGTTGTTAATGTTTGAGCGCTATTATTTTTGTTGACATTATTCTATTAACTAATCTCATGTTATTATTTGATGCACTAACAAGTTATTCAATTTTTATTGTTCGTGCAGGTTAACTGGAAAATTATGGCACCTGCTAGAAGGACTACAAGGGTTGTAGGAAGAGGAAAATGTGCAATTAGAGTAACTCGTGGGGTGCACTTCATTGAAACACAGCCTGATGAGGAAGTTCATGCAAATCCCAGCCCAAAAGATGTTCCTAACTCTACAGATGAAGCCACCAATACAATAGAAGTTGAACCTCCTGTTTAGCCAAATGTTCAACCTGCTGTGCAACTGCCCTCACCTGTACCAGTTAGGAAGTGGACATATGCTGATATGGAAGGATCATTTAAGAGTGTTAAAGAACACAACATGTCAATCAGGGCAGTAACAATCAAGTGGGGTATGCCACCTAGAAGTTTGAGGGCGTGGCTGTTAGGAAAAACCACCACAAAGAGGAGGGGTCCACGTATAATTTTAACTAAAGAGGAGACTGAAGTTGTCCAATGGTGCAAGGACATGGCAAGATTGGGCCACGGACTGCAAGTAAATCAACTACAAGCCAAACTTTCCCAAATAACTGCAAGTCAACCCAATCCTTTCACAAATGGGGTCCCCGGGAGGTCATGGTGGGCAGGATTTTGAAGAAGGCACCCAAATTTGACAATTAGAATAGCTGAAGGAGTGGACAGTGACAAATCGATTATGGTTCGTTCTTCTGTCATGCAAGCATTCTACAACAACCTCAAGAACTTGATCAAACTTAACCACTATGGAGCAAGTCGAATAGGGAACTGCGATGAGATTGGTATTCAGGCTAGTAGGAACTGTGGCATGAGAGTTATTGCCAAATTGGGTACAAAATGTGTACCACATTTGGTTTCAAAAAGTAGAGAGTGGATCATAGTGTTGGCTTGTGTAAGTGCAATTGGGATAAGCATTCTTGGGTTCTATTTGTTTAAATCAAAGAGGCACATGCAAAACTATATCTTTAATTGCGAGGTAGGGGCATTGATGGCAGTCCAAGAACATGCGTGGATGACAAAGGAACTATTTGTCAAATGGTTAGAACATTTTGTAGCTAATATCCCCGGTGGGGTTTCATCGACAAATAGGGCCCTTCTCATTTTTGATGGTCATGGCAGCCACATGGCTTTCAAGACCATTGAACAATCACAAAAATTAGGAATAGACCTGCTAACACTGCCTGCTCATACTAGTCACAAGCTATAGCCATTGGATGTCAACGTTTTTGCTCCATTCAAGGCATATTTTAGAGAGGAAAGAACCATTTGGCAAGCTACAGACCCGCATATTGATATTGGACGTGAAGAGTTGGCAAGTCTTGCAAGCCAAGCTTTCAGAAAATCCTTGAAACCAAGCAACATTGTTAGTGGGTTCCGCAAAATAGGAATATGGCCTCTTAATCGGTCATCCCTTGACAATGACATGGGCCCAAGTGAGGGCTATGTTGTTGAAGATGATGTTGCAACTACTAGAACATAAGATGAACCAGTCACAATGGAAACTGAAGATGATTTTATGGTAGATGAGACATGCTTGCATCTTCTTGGTTACAATGAGGATGTAATAGATGGTTTTGTGAGGGAATATGATGCAAGGGAAGTGGCAAGTGATGTTGCAGCAGAATGCAATGGGGGTGATGAAGCTACAACACACATTCAACTAGAAATCCAATAAGTTTTTGCAAATTTCCAACCAGAAGTTCAACCAGTTATTGCACCCTACACTGAAGATACAACCACTACATCAGCAGGCCTAAGTTTTCCAACTCAAGTTAGCCAATTGGAATGGATGCATGAAGCAGCCACAAACCTTAGAGTGCAAATAAATCCAACTGAGGAAGAAGTCAGCCTCTCTATGTCTTCCCCACCACACGTTGATCCAGTTGAAGTAATACATTACTTCACTAATGCAAGGAATCAAGGCAAGAGCATAGTGATGGTCAAAGTGAAGATGACAATGTTATTAGTGAGGAAGAAGCTGAGTTTGTGACATGCACCCCACATGATGGATCACAAACAACAAGACCAAACAACAAATTCTTGAAACTTCCAGTGCAGAGGGTGCAAGGAACATCACAGAGAGGTCGTTCGAGAGTGCTTCGCCTTAGTAGGCAGTCCCAAGTACTAACATCTGACTCCTTCATTGAATTGTTCAACTAACAAGAGGAAGAGAAGAAAAGGAAAGAGGAGTTGCAACAACATAAGAAGGAGCAGATGTTGCATAGAAAGGCAGACTATGAAGCAGAAGCAATTATAAAGGAAGCAACAAGGGCTGAGAAGCAAGCAAGGAAAGTGATAGAAGATGAGCAGAAAATGATAAGAATGCAAGAGAAATCCATTAGACAGGAGCAAGCCAAGGCTGGATGTCTACAAAAGGTAGCAAAAAAGAAAGAAAAACAAGCAAAGAAGAGAAAACGTAAGTCTACAGTGGGGGATCCTATACCCACCCATCATCCTATCCTGCTTGATATGATGAGCATTTTGACACCAGCCTTTACAGCCATCAACAATATGCAGGTTGGGAGTGGCTCACAACAAATGGGATTGACTGCTGATGCAAGCTAGGCATTACTTGCTCAAATAGCAACATGCCTTCAAGGAGGTATTAACCAAGTATCACCTCCTACGAGTGGACCTGACTCAGCTATTGGCGGATATATCATGACACCACCTTTTCCTAGAAATATGGACAGTTGATTATTTCCATATTCAGTTTTGTTTTTTGATCGATGTTGCAGTATATTTTGGTGATCTGGTTTGCAAATCATATCTGTTTATCTGCTTAAAGTTATAACTGTGATATGTTTATAAAATGTGATAATACTGATGTAATTATGTTTCAAACCTCACATATGTTTAAGGGGAGAAGATCAATACAAGCTTTGAGTAATATTTTCATATGTTTCAAGTATGTTCAAGCCATCTTTTTCTCTCACACCACCCAATCAATTATTGCAGTTTGATTCTAAATATAACTATGATATTATTATAAAATGTCCTAATGATGTTGTTCTTTGTTATTGGAACCTCAGATTTGTATGCATCAAAAAGATCAAAAGTTTCTCTCCATTAAAGAAAAATGTAACATGAAATTGTTAGTTAGTACTATGAAGTTCACTTTCCAATAAATAAAACTAAAACATTTAAAGTCTTAGTTGGAAATATTAAACAAATCGTGCAATTGAATTTTTCAATATAGAAACTGGAATGCAACTATGGTTTCAAGCTTCAATGCTATGGCATCTTGATTTTTGGCTCTGGCCTCACTACTAAATGCTAACATAAGCTATTTACAACAACAAATTTAAAGAAAGGAAGAGTCGAAGAATACAGTTTTTAAAGTTTTGTTTGAACCAGGATTTCCCTTAAATGACAATATACACATGTTGGGTATGGGTTAGAAAGCAGACAGTAGTCATACAAAACTATTTGGAAAATATCAAAGAGATGCAAATTCGTTTTATAATAATGTTGTATTTACACTACAACTGAGTTACATTAAATAAGAATTTTGTTTAATATGATGCAGCCTTTTGCAATTCTTAAGTTGTATATCCAGTAGGAACTTGGAAAATGGATTTGTTCGAAGCCTAATTCATCATGATTTTCTTTTACCATGTATTCCATAAGGATGTTTTGCTCATTAAGCTTATAAAATATCACCAAAATAGAATCATGGATGATCGTATAACAAGCTATCAATGTCAAGAATCAAAATAGGTTAACATACTTTATCTAGAACCTTAAGAAGAGTTTGATCATGAATATGTTTTGATTAGTATTTGTCTTTTTATAAATTGAGTTTGGTACTATTATTCCCCAACGTTAAGCCCCATTCAGATGAGCTTTCTTGTGTTGCTGAACATGCACTACAGAAAGCCAATGTGAGATTTGTACCTTACAATGAGCTTTATTTAATATTCTTTACAATCTATAACTACCAAGAAAATCAAGGTTTTCCTTTTTCATAAAATGCAATCCAAATTGGATAAGAAAACCAATGAGCAAGTATCTTGTAACTCACATACGCATAAAGCATGCAAATATTCCACTTACAAATAGTACATTCATGGCATTACCTCATGATGCTAATTCTAAAATTTGAAGAAACTTTGTCTATTTAAGTTGTTTCATCCTTTTCTGTTGTTTAATTTTCATTTTTGATAACAACCTTGGGTTGGACGGACCATAAGTTTCTTTTATATCTTGTAAGTTGTAGGTCATTTGTACCAATTGTATGAAAATATTGAGTACTATTAACAACAGTGCCAATAAACCATTCAACTTTTGACCATGCTACTACATATTTATATATTGACTAAGGAGATGCAAGTGTTGGCTTGGTGTTGCACCTGCCTTGTTTGCATATTCACTCTTCTCTTTAATGTCTTTTACATGTTATAGGAGTAATATTATTAATGAGTCATGCTTCCCTAGTGTTTTGACTTATAGGAGAAGTTGGGTCAGTCATCAGACAATTGGAAAGCAAATCGAGTTAAGATGTTGGGTGTTTGTAGGGCACTTTTTTTCTATTTTTACCTGTGTAGTGTGACATAAGAGAAAGAGAAAAATGAGGCAGATGTTCGAAGAAAGTGGGAATTAATTGGAAGTTGGAAACCCCATTAACCCGTATCTTGAAACCCCTCAACAATTTGGGGTAAAATCTGAAAACCTAAAAAAAAATTGATTATACCGGCGTTTAACAATAACCCATTAATTTTCATGATTATTGTTGGTCAAAATTTTGTCAATGTTCTGTTTATATCACATTACATTACATTAGTTCATAGAATAATGTCAACAAAATCATAGCGCTCAAACATTGACGACACCCAAAAAATCCACTGTTGAAAAAACAATCTTGCAAGTGAAGAGAGGTGGAGACATTTTATGCAACTCCATATACCATTAAATGAAAAAATATTTGAAGATTAAGTATCTTATTATATACCCAATAAATTTCATGATGATACTTGGTCAAAATTCCATCAATGTTCTATTTAAATCACATTATATGTGATTACTTCATAAAATAATGTCAAAAAAAGGCATAGTAGTCAAAAAGTCGATGTCGTAGACAAAATAATTCACGAGGGTTCATTTTTCTACCAGTCGGCAGTCACATGTCAATATAAATGATTACAGTCAAACCCTTAATGCCATACACAGAAATGATTTTGAAAGCCGCCAAAATGAACTCAAACACCGTCGAACCCAACAAAATTCCATTGTTAAGCAAGCAATCTTGCAGGTGAAGAGAGGTGGAGACGTTACCTGCAGCAAAATGAAGCCGAAGGTCATCACCGTGGTCGCAGAGAAAAACTTGATGGCAGGAGAGAGGATGCAGCGACGAACGTTCTGGAAAGAAACCATGGGAGATGAAGACTTTAGGGTTTAAAGTTGTCCAGCAACCTGCGGTTAGGTTAACACGTACGTGTGGTTTGATGAAGGCTTAAGGGGTACGTGGTTAATTCATATGCATGGTTTGATGAAGGAATATGGGGCACGTGGAGAACATTTTAATGTGATGAGGTTGACAGTTAAGGGATCACCTCCTAATGGACCCACGTGATATTTTGATGAGGCCCGCATACAAACGTAACTTGAAATAGGTGAAATGATAATTGTTAATAAGCAATTTTTTTTTCTGGATTTGTAATGAATGGGTATGGGCGAAATAGTGAAGATGTAGGGGATGGAATTTAAAAAACCCTCTTTTTGACCACCTTTCGCTTTACGACTTCCACAAGGCGTGTTTGAAATACCCAAAAGCCATTTTTTTCTTTTTAAGGTATTAACTCAGTTATAAAGAAGCCTAAAAAAAAAAAATTGAAATTGGAGCTATATTGCACTCTGCACGAATGCACAAAGTTATCCTTGGTGGCTACTGGTACGTTTCCCCTACCCCTATCCTTGGTTGCCATCTTCTTGCTTAAGCTTGCGTAGAGAGTGAACGAGCAGAGGACTGAAGGTAGTGGTTATCCAGCCCCAAGAATGCACTGGGGCATGGATGCATGGCATGCATGTTGTCTCCATTGATTCTCTTGCCGGTCGTATTTTACTGCAAACTCTATCCTCAGTAATCTGTCCTCTCAACAATTTCAACCATGTAAATATAATGCATTTAAAATTATTAAATATAAATATAAATTGTATATGCCTTATGTCTTATGCTTTTTTTTTCACTTCTTTAAATTTCATTTTTAATGTTTTTTATATTTATTAATTTTTAACATGTTTATATGTAATATTTTTCATATTTAATTTTTTTTCATAATAGTTTTTTTTTTTAAATAATTTTTTTTAATAGTATTTTAGATTTTATTTTGTATATAAGAAATAAAGAAAAGTTAATATAAATAATACAAATATTTTAATCATTTTATTGAGAATATTTTTTTAATTTAACATATTTAGATATTTATTTACATATAAAATTATTTTTACTTGCTAAATGAGTATTAAAATGATGATAGGTGCAATCTTAGGGTTGTAAACTGTCAAATTTATTCACATTTATTTTTGTTATTTGGAGATAGAAAATGAGAAATAAAAGCATGTGTCAAGTCCATAAGAATATGGTATAAGGCATCATGCATGATAGGAGCATTCATGGGGTTGTAGTCTGTTCTCATTTATTTCCTAATTTTAAATTTTTTACAGTTTTATCCATGTTATTTGTTTTATTGCTATTTATTAATTTTCATGTAATTTTTTTCATTTTAATTTTAGTTTAATTTTTAATAGGTACAATTTTGTTCTTATTATACTTAATATTAGTGATTTAATATTATAAAATCTTATCAAATTTGATTGGAAAAATAATAATCCAAGAAAATCAAAACATAATTATTAAAGAACATGAAAAATATGGTTGCACTTATCTTTAAAATATTTAAAATGTCTTTATTATGTATTATATTTATATAATGCCAATTTATTTAATAATATTTTATATAATGCAAATTTAATTCTATAAAATATTATATTTATTATATATTCTATTTAATAGTAAAAATTATTAAATATAAATATAAAATTATTATAATTAATAATTAATACATTTTTATATAATACAAATTAATTTAACATGTAGATATAATGCAACACATAATTACTATATAATACATATTTTATATAATTATATATATAAATTATAATCATATCATATATAATATTATATAATTAAATTTGAGAGGGAAAATATTAATTTAAGAAATTTAAAACATAATTGTTAAAAAGGATGGAAAATATGATGACATTTATATTTTCAAAAATTAGCATTTATATTTAAAAATTTTAAATGTATTTATTATATGTTATTCCCATCATGTAAAGACTAATAACCTAAGTATAACATTCAACATGCTATCTCCCATTATTAGAGTATTATTTCAACAATAGGTTATTCAACATTACATACTTAAACTAATTCTAACATTAAACTATTAGATGCATCACATCCATGCATCATCCATGAATAATACATATAGTAGTTATTAACTAAGAATTAATTTTAGATAAAATACATAATACATTTTTATATAATATAATAAAAATTAATATATAAATATTTAATGCAATATATAATTACTATATGTATTATAGTATGTATAATCAAATGTACTATATAATTACTATCATACATTGGATTATAGTATTTATATATTAATTATATAATCCAATGTATGATAATATAATTACTATATGTATTATCCAAGTATTATATAGTATGATAATCTAATGTATTATATCGTATAATAAGAACAAAATTGTACCTATTAAAAATCAAACTAAAATTAAAATGAAAAAAATGTACATGCAAATTAATAAATAGCAATAAAACAAATAACATGGATAAAATTGTAAAAAATTTAAAATTAGGAAATAAATGAGAAGGGACTACAACCCCATGAATGCTCCTATCATGCATGATGCCTCATATCATATTCTTATGGACTTGACACATGCTTTTATTTCTCGTTTTAATACTCATTTAGCAAGTAAAAATAATTTTATATGTAAATAAATATCTAAATATGTTAAATTAAAAAAATATTCTCAATAAAATAATTAAAATATTTGTATTATTTATATTAACTTTTCTTTATTTCTTATATACAAAATAAAATCTAAAATACTATTAAAAAAAATTATTTAAAAAAAATAAATTAAAAATTAAATATAAACAACATTAAAAATGAAACTTAAAGAAGTGAAAAAAAAACATAAGGCAGTCCGCACAAGGCATATACAATTTATATTTATATTTAATAATTTTAAATGCATTATATTAACATGGTTGAAATTGTTGAGAGGACAAGTTACGGAGGACAGAGTTTGCAGTAAAATACGGCCGGCGAGAGAATCAATGGAGACAGCAAGCATGCCATGCATCCATGCCCCGAGTGCATTCTTGGGCAACGTCTAACGTTGCCCAAGAATGCACCCGGGGCAACGTTAGACGTTGCCCAAGAATGCACCCGGGGCATGGATGCATGACAATGATGTCCATAGATGTGGCCTGCCTCATTTTCCTCACGCCATATTTTCCCTGCAAACTCTCTGCCGCCGTATTGTCCTGTCAACTATGTAAAAGTTAAGATATTTGAATTATGTAAAACTTAATGTCATGTGCCCTCTTTGTATTAAAAATTAATTTGAATGATGTGAAATATAAATTTTATTGTAATATTTTATATTATTTTTTAGTATAATGAAATTTATTACATTCTCAGAAAATAATATTTTTAATAAAATAGAATGTCTCATTTTTATCACATATATTTTTAATTGAATAATAATTAGAACAAGTTAAATAATAAAAAAAGATAAATTTTAAATTAAAATAAAAGAAACAGATTAAAGGTTAAATTATAAGGATAAAAAATAATTTTAATAGCCATTTCAACATGTGAAAATAAATATGAGTGGGTATGCAAGTAAAATAATAGAAACTATTTTTAAAAAAAATTATAATCTATTAAATTGTTGATAGGACATCTTTAAATGACAATTATATTTATTTAAAAAGTATATAATAAGAATAATTATGACAACATTTAATGGATGTATAAAAGAATAATAACAAAAAATATTTTTGAATTAGAAATCAGTTTTAAATAAATAGATTTTATTATTTTATACAATTAATTTATAAATATTCTTATTTTTATCATATTATTTATAAAAGATGCATGTCTACAATTTATAATAGTAAATGAGAAGAAAAATTTAGATTTAATTGAATAAATGTTTTTATCAACTTTTGTGATTCTGAATGAGAAAACATTGTAGAACTAAGAATGGAGAATAAAAAAATGAAACATAAAATAAAACTCTAAATGTTGAAATAACAATAATAAATTCAAATAGAAATCAAATTCAATATAATGAAAACAAAGAACATAATAGAAAAATAAAGAAATAAAAGAAAATTCAATAATAAAAATAATGATTAAAAAAAGATAGAGAATGATATTAATAAAAGAAGTCCAACTCAATGATTAATGATAGGAAATCTAAGACATGATTATCAAAAAGTAATAAGATTCTCAATAATTATAAAAGATAATAATAATAATAAATTTATATTTATATATTTTTACAATTCTACATGTTAAAGCATTTCTCAACATTTGTTATCCGAAAATTTTAAAAAGATATAAAGAATGTTTTTCAAATGCCAAAGTGAAAAGGAATGTGAAGATGTAAAGAAGGAAGATTTTATATGAGTTGATATAATTCAAAACATTATTCATTAGTAATAGTGTTTTAATTTTAATATTTTTTTTATAATTATGAACAAATTAGACAATACATAAATTATTATATCAAATAATGTTTTCAATATATAAATAATACTTACTTTCTAATTCTATTATTTAAAAAATATTATGTTTGAAATTTATTCTTTCATTCTTTTATAAATTGTGATATTGTTAATAGATTTATGTAATGTATGTAAGATATAAGTGTTTGGAGGTTAGATAAGGAACAAACTATTAGATGGAAAATATATTTATCAAAATCTATTAAATTAAATAGAAAATTTATGATGATTATAAATAAAAAACACATAACATATATTTTCAAAATGTGTTTAAAAAATGAAAGATTAAATAATTTTAGATTTATTATCAATATATTTATTTTTTGTGGTTTTATTTTAAATAAAATTTTAATATATTTATAATATAATATAATTTATAATTATTATTTTATTATTTATTATAATTAACTTAATATAATTAAAATATATATAACTTAGATTAATACAATTAAAAATATATATGGTAAAAATGAGGCATTCAATTTTATTAAAAGATATTTTTTCCATAAAAATAGGAATATTTATAAATTAATTATATAAAATAATAAAATCTATATATTTAAAAGTTATTTCTAATTCAAAAATATTTCTTGTTATCATTCTTTTATACATCCATTAAATATTTTCATAATTATTCTTATTATATATATGTTTTTAAATAAGTATAATTGTCATTTAAAGGTGTCCTATCAACAATTTAATAGATTATAATAAAATAAATATCATTTCTATTATTTTACTTGCATAACCACTCATATTTATTTTCACATGTTGAAATGGCTATTAAAAATAATTTTAATCTTTATACTTTTACTTTCTTTAATTTTAATTTAAAATTTATCTTTTTCTATTGTTTAAATTGTTCGAATTATTATTCAATTAAGCATATATATGATAAAAATGAGACATTCTATTTTTTATTAAAAGATATTTTAATAAATTTCATGAAACTAGCATATATATATCCTAATATTGTGTGTTTATAATAATATTGTGTCAAGATATATCATAATATTTACATTTGAATCCGTTTTGATTATTTTAAGATTATTATATTATATTATATATTTAATTGCTTTTTACAATATAAATAAAATATATTTAAATATTATATTATTTCTATATTATTAATATTATAATTCTTACCCTAACCATAATTATAACCCCATTCATAATCCTAATTCTCATGACAACCTTAATTCTAACTATAAATCTCATTAAACCCTAACCTTAATTGAACCCTACCTCTAATCTAACTTTAATCATTATTGTAATTGAACCCTACCTATAATTGAATAAATACCCTAACTATAACCCTAATTATTTATCTTAATTGAATTTTAACTCTTAATCATAAACTTTATCCTAGATCCCTAATCCAAAATGAAAACTAATTGAAACCTAACCCTAATTAAATCTTAACAATGATTAAACCCTAACCCTAATACTAAATAATACCCAACCTTAACCCTAATGATAATTGTAGCCCTAGCCTTGACCTTAACTTGTAACTCTTAACCCTAACCCTAAGCCTAATCAAAATCCAACTTTAACTCTATCCCTAATTGAACACAAACCCTAACCCTAAGATTTATCTTATAAGCCTAACCCTAACTCTATTGAAATATAACCCTAATTGAATTCTAACCTTGATTGAACCCAAACCCTAACCATAATATTAACCTCAAAATTTATTAATTAGAAGCATAACCCTAATTGAACCCTAACTCTAACCCCAACCTTCACTCTCATGCTAACCCCAAGATTTATCCTACTAATTGAATGCTAACATTAATCATAACCCTATTTTAACCCCAACGCTAAGCCTAAACCCAAGCTTTATTGTAGGACCCTAACCATAACCCTACTACTTATTCCACCCAAACCCAAACCCTCATGTAACTCTTACCCTAGCCCTAATTAAAACCTTACTATAACTATAATCATAATTGGACCTTGATTAAACCCTAACCCTAATAAAATAGTAACCCTAACTCTAAATAGTAATTAAATCATATCTCTAATTGAACCATAACACAAACCCTTACCCTAATTGAACTCTAACCCTAACCCTAACCCTAACCATAATTGAATAATAATCCTAATTGAACCCTAACTGTAATTGAACCCTAACCCTATTTGGGGCCTAACCCTAACCCTAAACCTTAATTGGATCATAAATATAATTAAACCCTAACCCTAACACTAACCATAATCCTTATCCTAATTGAACCCTAACCTTAATCCTAACTTTAATTAAGCCCTTATTGAATCCTAACTATAATTAAAACCTAACCCTAACCCTTACCCTAATATTATTTGAACCCTAAACCCTAACCCTAACCTTGACCCAAATTGAACCTTAATTCTAACCCTAATCCTAATTTGTATCCTAACCATAACCATAACTATTAATTATAACTCTAATTATAATCATCACACTAACCCTAACCCCAATCCTAATTCTAGCTCTAACCCTAACATTAATTCTAATTCTAATTCTAACCATGAATCCTAACCCTAAGCCGAAGCCTAATTCTAACTCTAACCCTAAACCTAATTTTAATCCTAAAGTAAAACAAATTGTAAACCTAATCATAATTCTAATTCTTGTTATCATTCTTTTATATATCCATTAAATATTGTCATAATTATTCTTATTATATACTTTTTAAATAAATATAATTGTCAATGTCCTATCAACAATTTAGATTATAATTAAAAAAAAAATAGTTTCTATTACTTTACTTGAATACCCACTCATATTTATTTTCACATGTTGAAATTACTATTAAAATTAATTTTTGTCCTTATACTTTACCCTGTTTCTTTTATTTTAATTTAAAATTTATCTTTTTCTATTATTTAACTTGTTCTAATTATTATTCAATTAAAAATGTATATGATAAAAATGAGACATTCTATTTTACTAAAAGATATTATTTACCAAGGATGTAATAAATTTCATTATACCAAAAAAATCTATAAAATATTACAATGAAATCTATATTTTACATCATTCCAATTAATTTATAATAGAAAGAGGGCACATGATATTAAGTTTTACATAGTTCAAATATCTTGACTTTTACATAATTGACAGGACATATAACTTTACATCCATGGGCAATGTCTATAGGGGTCACCGCACCCTGACATACCCACTCTCGTTTCTGTAATTACGTGCAATTTCTGCCTTCCGTAATTTACTGGTGACTGCACAGTACCACCATTTCTATTATTGCCAATCCACGCCATACTTTCCCCCATTAATCTCGTGTAATGTTTGTATAAATTTTATTTTTAATATGTAATTTTTTTTATATTTAATCTCATTAATTAATAATTGAAGATTAGTTAATGTTATTTTTTTTATATAATAGTTGTTTTTTTTAAATAATTATTTTTTAATAATGTTTTAGATTTTATTTTGTAAATAAGAAATAAAGAATAATTAATATAGATTGTACAAATATCTTAATCATTTTATTTATTATACATAATACATAATTTTAATCTTTTAAATTATTTTATTGTATTTAATGAGTATTTTTATTTATTTAAAAGTTATTTTAATTTTTTTATTTTATCAAAATGTGCAATAATATTGAAAAGTAATGATTTTTTGTCGAAGATTTAAAGTGCTTGTGTTGAGAGGTAAGATAATTTTATGGAATTAGATAATTATTTTACCTAAAAATATTTTTATGTGAAAAGGCAAATGAATCAATTTTTACCAGAGGGTTATAAAAGGGATAATTATTTTTACCTGAAGAGCATACTGTAGATACTTATAATTCCTTTATAAACTAAGAATATAAAAGAAAAACTAGTTAGAATAAAAATTTAAATGATTTAAGTATTTTTTATAAAAGATACACTTAATTTATAAGAATTAAACCAATTTATTTAATAGTTTAATATTCAAATATTTAATTATAATTATAATTCTTTTAATTTATATTTAATAATATTTATAATAAAATGTGTTAAATTATAAACAAATTATACTTAATTTAAACTCTAAAATACTTTTAAAAAATTATATAGATTAAATTTAAATCGTTTCTAAATAATATAAAACACAATAATTTTTTTTACTTTAAATCAAATAAAACTATTTTAACGATTTTTAATTAATCCTTTATATTATAAAACTAATATTTTTAATTTCAAAATTATTTTTTATAATTTTTTTGTTGAGTCAAAATAATTTATTAAAACACAATAATTAAATTAAATTAAATTAAATTACATAAAAATTACTCTATTTAATTATACCATGTTCTTATTAAATTTAATTTAGTAAAATGCCATTCTTTTTTAATTGTTTAAAACATGATAAAAAATAAATAAATTTGTAAGTCAAAAAAAAATTATTGCATTGCACCTGTCTACAAGTATTAAATACGTACATCTATGCAAGATGAATAAGCATATATACGGTACTTGCCTAATTGCCGAGTGAAGAGTGCCGGACTTGGAGGTGATGGGACAGCTGTAGCAGGACGGCAAGACCTGTAGAGAGTAGGAAATACGGAAACGTTAGCAGAGACAAGCACGGGCACAGTAGGTACAAACTGTAGCAGAGGCTTGCAGGGTTTGCACGGGTGCAGCCATGGGATGGCGATCAATGCCTAGGTGCAAATGGCACTGTCTATCCAGCCCCAGGAATGCACCGGGGCTGGCATGGCCATGCATCATGCAGCATCCACAATAGGCGGCGGCTACTGACTGATGGGATGTTGCATGATGCATGGTCATGCCAACCCCGGTGCATTCCTGGGGCTGGATAGCCAGTGCCGGTGCAAATTGCCACCTGCATAGACAGTGCCACATCCATGGGCATCATCTATGTCCCGGGTGCATTCCTGGAGCTGGATAGCCAACGTCACATTCCTGGGGCTGGATAGACATTGCCCTGAAC
This sequence comes from Sequoia sempervirens, assembly GCA_007258455.2. Taxonomy (NCBI): domain Eukaryota; kingdom Viridiplantae; phylum Streptophyta; class Pinopsida; order Cupressales; family Cupressaceae; genus Sequoia; species Sequoia sempervirens. Next base: position 90,611 of record VDFB02110034.1, read on the forward strand.
CCAGGGGAATGTGCTGAGTGATGCAAATTAAATGCGTCATTTTTTTCAAAGCTATTTACCCGTACACCAGTTAAAAGGATTTCTATAGCGAAGGGCAAAGTATTATATTTAATGCGCAGATCGAGGCTGGGAGAACAAATTTCTTTCAAATTTGCGAATGTGTAAGTTGCAGGATTCCACAGAACGCCACAAATCATATCTATTTTTTATTTCAGTCACTCGATTGCAATCTTGTAGGGGAGAGGACCCAGTAGTTGTGCACCTAACTTCGCGTTCCTCAAAATCCTACTTGGAAATTTCAAATCACTCCAATTTTTTTACAGCAGCTTACTTGACAAGTCCCCTGCTTATAACAAAAGTTTCGGGGCCACATCATCAAATATGATGCCACATCAGCATGTTTTTTGTCAAGGTGTCAAAAAAGGCACTGTCTAGACCCCTTACCAATACTTGTGCATTCACATCCCCAGTAGTTGAGCGCTGATGTGGCATCACGTGATTGGTTGCTTTTTAGATCAAAAGAATACATTTTGTTTAATTATGGGTAGTAAAGTCACAACTATTGGCATTATATAAACAACTATTGACATTATATAAACAACTATTGGGCATTATATTAACAAAAACATTCTCAACTATTGAAACATGCTCAACTACTGGATCCTCTCCCCTATTTATTTTCACTCAATTGCTAATGTTCTCCTTACACTGAATGCGCATTTAATCTGGTACTTCACTCTTTGCAGCATATGGTGAACAACTTTGAAGATATTAATATGCAACCAAATCCGCGCACATTTCCCCATTGTCATTTCGAACCAAAGATCTGAAGCGTGAAATCATCAAAGCTCTGATATCAAAGCTTGATCATTTCGAATCAAGATTTGCAGTAAAACTGGAATTCTATCAACTGAGACGCAGTATGACGCATTTAATTTCCAATCAATTCTGCACATTTCCCAATCGCATCTGGATTTTGATTTGGTATGTATTTTGGATTTCGATTTACCTAATTTATATTTTTAAACTATTCTTAAATTTGACTTTTATAAAATCATTTTTTATAATTTAATCTTATAATTTTGTATAAGCTTTTTTTAATATCTTTTATTTTTAAATACTTTTCTATAAAATCATAATTTGTTTCTTTAATTATTTCAATATTAAAAATAATTTATTTATTTTTAATTATAAATTTAAATATTTTTTATCTAATCATTAAAAAAAATCTATTTCCTCTGTAATGTCTATATTATAATTATTAATAATATTAAAGATATCACATTTCCACAATTCATATTGATTATTGCTAGACGACTTCTGGATTTGATTGTGTAAGAGTTTTTGCATCAACGTTTCGGATCACACTCCGTGATCCATCATCAGGTTGTTGAGAGCTCAAGGAGAAAAATCCAGATGATGGATCACGGAGTGTGATCCGAAACGTTGATGCAAAAACTCTTACACAATCAAATCCAGAAGTCGTCTAGCAATTATTAATAATATTTTAATAAGATGAGGATTATAATTAATATTACTTAAATATAATTAAACTAATACAACCTTAAAATAATAATTAAGAATTATGTTTAAGATTAAGTTTATTATTACAAGAATAATTGAAAATTAATTAAATAATAAAAATTATTTAACTATCTATTACCAATACGCGAAGATGTGCGAAGGAAGTCCTGGTTCGCGCCAGGCCTGCGACATTGCTCATGTGGAATCCAATGAGGGCGGAAGGTCTCTGCGTTCAGGTAAGAAGAATCGTGGAGGAGAGAATGCTAAGCGTGCGTCCAACAAATGTGGCGTCGGTGAGGGGGTGAATGGGGAGGGGTGCAGGCGTTATGCCCTTCGTTTTTTCGTCAACACAGGAAACCCTCGATCCAAATCTCCCGCCTCCGAAGTCACGAATTTTAGAACCTTTAGGGTCTGAACTTGCTAGTGCTGGATTGGGCAAGTCTCCCGTGCCGCCTGTCCTGGAATCCACTGTTGTGGCGGCTTGCAAGAATCGTTCAAATCCCTTTCACGAATGTTCGCCCTTTTGTCTGGAGCAGCTTCTTCGGGAGCCTGCTTGCTCGCCTAGTCCTGTGTCGCCTCCCTCCTCCGATGCTGAACCGGTTGCTCATTCTGGTGGCTCCTTTGTTTCGATTGGGGACACGAAGGTGGTTATTTCTGATGATCCCGTGGATATCTGCCTCTCCGATAGTTGCATTGAGGAGATTGTTGAAGATCTTGGCAACCATTCTTTGGTTATGCGGTGCTTGCGTAGGCGTCCGACTATAGACTCTATTCTTATCTGGGTGCAATCCTCTTGGAGTAATTTATCGGCTACAAAGATTGAATCACTGGACTTTGGATTCTTTTTGCTCACTTTCAAATCTGTCGAAGATTGCAGTTTTGTGCTTCAGAATGGCCCATGGTTCTTTGGGCAATCAGGCCTTTTTATCGCTCCTTGGTCTCCATTTTTTGACCCCGCTACTGCTAAGACTACTGAGATCCCTGTTTGGATTAGACTCTATAGCCTTCCTTTGGTCATGCGAAGGACAAATCTCATTTGCAAATTGATCAACCATGTGGGCTCTTTTGTTAAAATTGATGCTGAGGAAGGGGATCTAGATTGTAGAATTTATCGGGTATGTGCTTTGGTGGACAGCTCAAAACCCCTCACACACTCCATAAGGATTCTTTCTTCTCATGGCATCAGGACACAGTTTTTAAACTTTGAAGGCCTCCCTTTTTTCTGCTTTCGTTGCAATATGTTGGGACATAAAGTTGAGGCCTGTTCTCTCCTTCGTCAAGTTGGTTCTAGATCTGTCAGGCTTAAAAAAGTGGGTTAAAAAGGGTGGGTCTCCTGATGCTGATTTTATTTGGCGTAACCATGGCATGTTTATGCATTCCACTCTTACCTCAGAGGTGGAGCCAGAGCTACCGCGGGATCTTTCTCCTCCCCCTGCGACTCATACCCAATATAAGGCACCTTCTCCTCCCCCTGCAACTCATGCCCAAGACAATGCGCCCGAGGTCCCCCGTGGGGAGGAGGATGGTTCAGATTCTGATGGTACGTTTCCTTTTATGAATGACATTGATGATCAAGATCATGATTTCTTTGACCGTGACGTGATTTTGGAGCCACCAAAGAAACTCGGGATTTCACAAACACCGTACAACCTTGTGAAATCAGATTGTGGGGGCTCAAAGCTAAAGGTGGGAAGAAAATCTAAGGCTGAAAAATTGCATATGGAAGGTAAGGAAGCTATGGAGGAGGGATCTCAGTGGACCATGGATGCCCTCTTCACTAAGAACAACAGGAAATCTTAGCACCTTTCAGGAGTGTGGCTGCTCACTTTTTCCTGTGAGCTTATGTTTGCAATCGTGCTTATGGTTTTGGTTTTCTTCAACGTTTTTTTTAGTTCTCTCTTTCCTCTTCATTCCTTCTTTCTCCTCTCCTCTATTTCTTCTTTGTCTGAGTGACAGTTGGATGTATCTTATTCTTTATGTTTTAAAACAGGGAGTGGGCCCTAAACCCACAGCTTACCCAAAAAAAATAAAAAATATTTGACTAAATGCTCTGCCATGCTTCGCTTGGCTCTTGTCTCTATTGCTCTGCTCCAGTCACGCGGGGAAGAAGGCTCCAAGGAGCTACATCAGAGTTTCGATGGAAGGGCGACTGCTGCCCTCAGCCAGAATCCTCTCAGTGACAGGTGTAAATACACGGAGGTGGTGCAGGACAGCTCTACAAATACTCAACCTACCCAGCGACAAGGCATGTACCAGAGGATTAGGGCTAAGGACGCACGACGGAAGGATGCTATGCCTCTCCAACCATCATTTCCAGAGGGCTCTGATGGGATCGCAACCTTTGTGCATAAGAAACCTGTGATTAGGGTTTCCCATGCGGCCTCTACACTTGAAATCTAGATGGATGGGCTAGTTAAAGATCGAGAAGAATTCTTACAAACAAATGTCATAATTTGCAGATTCCCTATGGTATGATCAAAACTATGCGATTTGCACTCCTGGATTTCTGAAACCTGGAATAATATGGAGCAAGAAATTTGTTTGTTTCCCTCTGCCAGAGGATTTTTCATTATTGAAGTTGAATCTAGTGACAAGAAAGATTGGGTTCTAAAAAATGGTCCATGGGTGTACCAAAGTGACTTTCTCTCATGAAACCTCGGTACACACCATTTGATCTAAGAACTGAAACATTCTTCACTACCTTTTTCTAGGTGCGACTGCTTTATCTACCATTTCAATTTTGGGAATTAGATTGCTTGCAAGCCATTGGCAATGGGTTAGGAAAGTTTCATTGTATCTCAAAAGAAACATTGAAATACCATAGTTTCACCTGTGTGCGTATCTAGATGTGGAAATGGACCTTTCTAATGGCCTACCAACGATGCGTGATCGGTGTTGGAGGCAGCCTGTGGATTATGAAAGAGTTGTTTTTCATTGCAAAAAATTCTTTACAATTGACCACTTCACACCCCAATGTCAGAAGGTATACACCCACAAGTGGGATTCTGGGGGCAGGCCCACTTGATGGATTAAGGTTGAACCCAAACATTATGTTATACAACCTAGCTCTCAAAGTGAATCAGACTTTCCTCAAGGTTCCACAATATCTCAAAACGTTCCAACTAATTACTATTCAGATCTGTCAAATGCTCAGCGCGGTGTCTTTGGCTCATCTGGGGACATTTTCGTTGCTCCTACAATCACTCCTTTCACAAACTTAGAGATTTCTCCCAAACCATGGGCATCTTCATTGGCATCTCATTCTGAAGCAATGTCATTTGATTATTCTCCTACACAACAGGAACAATCTTGGACAAGTAAAAAAGAAGAAACATCTGAAGCACCAAAAGACTTCAAGGTCAACATCAAAAGAGAGAAAGGCGGAAGGAAAGAGTAGCCATGTCTCTGCTCCAAAAAAAGAGGGCTCAAAGATGGTAGCGACAGATGGCTGGAGAAGCAATGTTGGTGGAGGGGTAGTTGAAGGGGGTACACAAGGTGAAGGTGCCAAGGTGGAGGGAGGGAGGAGAGGAGCAGAAATGGAGATATCGGGGATGAGGTCCCCCATATGAAGCCTCATTGGTTCATAGCTCTAGTCAAAAGCTTAGGGTGTTGGCCCTTAGTTGTGATTTTCCAGTGTCTGCAATGGGTAGGAATGGAATAAGCCATAGGCAAGGGTAAATTTGGTTTGGTGTTGACTTTTTGTGCTCCCCATTCGTGGGTTTGAAGCAGGTTTCTTTTTTGTGCTCCCCAATATTGGGTACTTTGTTCACTTTATGGATGTTTCCCCACAAGTAGTGATTTACCGAGCAAAAAAAAAGTTTATTATTACAATTATAATTATGTAATTTTTTTAATTAAATTAATATTAAAGTTGTAATTAATTAGAAAATATTTAATCAATTTAAATAAGATTTTAAAAAAAATTAAAATAAGAATTGTAATTAAAATTATATAATTATCTATTTTTAGGATCAGAACATATATAAAATATAATTCTAACTTATTAATTAATTTTTAAAAATTTAAATTAATTATAAATGTTTTAATCTATTATATTATAACACTAAACTTAATTGTAGCATCCCTCCCATTTGCATCTTGTTAATGTGAGATTGATGATTTTAGTTTCAATGTTTCCTCATGATTGTTAAGGTGATTATTTTATGACTCTAATTGGTGTGTATGAATCACCGCATGTTCAATATGAGATTCCTCAACATATCAGTCGGTGGCATTTTGCGTGTTTACATGATTGGTTTATTATTATGCTTCAGCTCACTGAAATGCATTAGTTATGCTATGATTAAATGTGAGTTTGATCATTAATGTTTAGAAGGAATTATTTATTTAAGTATTTATATGATGGATGTATAGATGTCATTTTATGCTTATTCTACTAGACTCCATTGGGATGATTATGATGTGTTTCAGCTATATATACATTGATAAGGAACCCTTAGCGTGCATTGAATGGTTATAGGTATTGGGCTATTTCTCCACTTGGCTACATAGATATGAGTTATTCCCCAATGATGGTTAATTCAGCGATCTCACATTGGACCCCTTCATATATGTTCTTTGATCATACTCAAATTGAGTATGGTATGTTGACCATATTTGACCTTATTTAAACTCGGATCCAATTTAGGTGTTATTTTGGAATCCCTATGTGTCATGAGTAACCAATGAATGTCTGATTTAATTAATGGTTTAGATTTCATATTTTTTGTAAATGAAATATTAAGAATTTAAATGATTTTGAAATTTATTATTAAAATATTATCTTTGTTTCAAGAAAGAGAAAAATAGAATGATTTAGAAGAAATGAAATTAATCCATTGTTTAATTTAATTGCAAAATTTAGTGGGTTCAAAATTGCTATGTTGATTTAATTATCTTGATAAAATTTTGAATTTTGTAAATTTAAATGAAAATATTCTTAAATGGATTTAATGGTTAAATTATATGTTAAATGATGTTTTTAAATGGATTTAATTGGTCAAATTGGTTTTGAAAGAAATTGAGGGAATTTTCAATTCCAAAATAGAAATATGAATTTAAATTAATTTTTAATTGAGTTGTGAAATGGGTAAATAGGGAAAAAGGCATTCTATTTCATTTTTATGTTGTGAAATTGGGAAAATTATGGAGAGGGAAAAATCTTTGTTTTGAGCAATTTAAAAATTGTTGATTGTTAGAGAAATTCTTATTGCAATTCAATGAGGTCGGATCTGTTAGGACAGAAATCAGGAAGGGATTCAGGAAGGGATTGTGTCTACTTGATTTCATGACTCCTCATTTGGCATACTTGGTAAATTTTGCATTTCAAAATTTGAAGGGCATTGAGGTATTTTCCTTGTTTTTAATTTATTTAAGTATTAATCTTCAAGTTTGTTTGTAGGAGAATGATTAGGGGAGTTTAGAATCCTCCCATTTCCTTTTATTTTCCATTTTAATTTGTGTAATGTAGAGATTTAATTAATTTTTATAAATTTTCAAAATGGTGGGGTTACCATGCCCAAATTTTTGGGAAATTATGAGAAAATCAATTTTATCGCTTAAGAGGGGTGTTGGGCATGTTCTCAACCAAAAGGTATTCTTAGAATTTGGACTTTTAAAGTTTGAAATTTTGATAAATCTTAATGGTGGAATTGAGAAAAACTTGGTTTTTGCTTTGTTAAAATATTTGGAAAATTTAGAAGATTTGCATGAAAATGGATGACTTTGAATGTTTCAAAAAGGTGGAACTTCATGAAATGTGATAATTGATTTTGTGGGAATGTTTCATCGAATTTGGAAATTTAAGTTATGTTTTTGCATTAATTTTCGTGTCACACTCGTTGGAGGGTGTGAATAATGTTTTGGAATGTTCTGAAAAAGTTGTACTTTGTCAAATGTGATATTATGTATAATTGTGGGAAAGTGTTATTGAAATTGGGAAAAATTATAATTTTTCATTGGTTTTCGTGCCGCACTCGTTGGAGAGTGTGATGAGCTTATGGTCTAAGTGTCAGAGAGAATTACAAGAATGGATCCTAACATGAACCCAAACCAAAGTGGCATGTAGTAAATCATGGTATGGGTATTTTGGATTAATACATGAAAAATAATGAAATATGGGTAAATAACTAACCAAGATAATTATGGATTTCCCTCCCATGCCTTGAAAGCTCATAAAGGTTAAGGATGATCAAGGAAGACAAGTTGCTCGAGGTGTGTAAGACTTGTAAGATCAAGTACCCTCGTCTGTATGAGAGGATACTCAGTTCTATGTTGAGCCCCATGTGAGTGTTTGTGATGACATTCCCTCTCTTGCTCTCTAACATTTATCCCTAATGTAGCTGAGTAGCACCTAAAAGATGATAACTTCCTTTCATGTGCCTTTTGTGTTATGCCATTGGTGAGTTCTCCCAAGGATGATCCTTTTATTGTATTGGTGAGTTGGCCCAATGTGAATTCATGATGTGGCATTAGTGAGTTTTCCCAATGTGGTTTCCATTATGCCATTGTGATTATACCATGTGATGATATGTATTGGATCCATCTAGTCATTTGGATTATTGGTTTTTTTATGGTATGCATGTGTAATTTATTCTTTTTGTATAGCATGTGTGTAAGTCATCTCCCTTTTTTTGGTGTGAGTGTTTTGTTTGTGTCTCTTCTAACTATCTCCTATCACTGGGTGTTGATCGTTTGATTCCATGAGGTCAAGTGGTGTGGTAACCACCATTGGGGACCTAAGGTTTGTCGATTGAGGAATGGAAAGGAACCATTTAATTTTAATTTTGATTCATGTATATATATGTGTACCATTCATTTATGTTGTAAATGATTCATTTGCAACCTCTCTAGAGAGAAAAATGTAATCTTGTAAAATAAAAGTGTTTTTTCTCATTTTTGTGTCTTGATGTTGGTATAGAGCATGAATTATTTATCATTATCATTATCATAATGTGAAAAGGCTAAAATTAACTTAGGAACATTTATTTGGGTGCTCAAAATTAATTTAAGGGTCATCTTTCACAGTTGGTTGGCTTGGCGCTATAATTAGGGGACCATGTCTTACCCAAGATTAACCCAACCCTTTCAAAAAAATTCTAACATTGTTTGGACACCCTTGTAAGTAGTGGGGCATCCTGGTATCATACTAGGGCAGCTTGGTCTTGATAACTTTCCAAAAACTATAAAATTTGGTTGTGTTGGGATGACCTCATTCTCATACAAAAACCAAAATGTATCCCTCTTAACCACTAATAAATAGAGGTTTTCTAAGCCTAATGCCACTATCAAATAATTTTTATGCCTTGTACATTTTTTTGACCATTTTGGTTTTTCAAAACCAAGTTAGTTTTTCTTCGACTTTGAACTTGTTCTTTCCTTGTGATTTTGGGACTTTGTTTGGGAAAACTTTGTAAAAAAGGTTGTTCACCATATTCTTGGGGTCCTATTAGATCTTTGACCTAGTTCACAGGTGTCATCATTAAGGACTTATGTCATCTCTTACATTGTTTTTCTTACAACCTTCTGAAAGGAACCGTTTGTTAAACCTAAGGTTATGGGAGATTGTTCTTCTAGTCTTGCAAAGACTTGGGAAGTTCATAATCCTTCTTAATTTTCATTTTTGATGTCCTCCACATTCCTCATGTGTCATAGGTTGTTGTGGATTATTTTTTCCTCTTGTTTGTTGTCACATTGTGATGAGTTGTCTTGGGAAGCCTGAGATGATCAGGAAGTGACTCGTTCTCATTACTATTTGTGAGGAGTTGTTCTTCTTGGTTAGGAAACCTCTTGTGAGGATTTTCCTCTATGTTTATATTTGTTTAGTGTCTCAAGATGTGGATTGGAGGTTTATGATTCCTTCATCCTATCTTTTGTAGTGTTGCAGGAGAACTCAATTATGGTTGGTAATTGATCATTGTGTAATTTTTTTCCTCTCTCTCATTTGTTCCTCATGGTGGATTTATCCCATAATTGGTTAGTCTTCTGCTATTTCCACCTCGCTTATGTAATGGTGAAGTGAATTGATGTTCTTGTTGTGTTGTTGTGACACTCATGTGTGCACATTGTTGTGAAAGTGTGATATGTTATTATTGCAATTTCGATGGTGTTATTGTTGTTCCAAAAAAATTGTTCCATTAGGTTTTATTCTAAGCTTGTCATCTTAGGGAATTACATTAATTAGCAACTATTTTAATTTTTTTATTAAATAATTATTAATTAGGGTTATTATAAATAAAATAACTAATTTTAAACATATTTTTATAATTATTAATTAAATTCTAATTCTAATCCTTTAATTATTATAATTCTAAAATTATTTTTTTCGTAGTTATAATTCTAAAATCATTATAATTATGGTTAGAGTTTGAATTGCATTCAAAACTAAGGTTAGGCCTAAAATTAGAGTTAGAACTAAGGTTAAAGTTATTACTTAGAATTAAGATTAGAAATATGGCTAGAGTAGAATTAGAATAAGGGTTGGAGATAGAATAAGTGTTACAATTATGGTTAGAATTAGAATTAGGGATAAGGTTAAAATCAGGGTTATACTTATGATAAGGATTAGATTTAGAATTAGGCTTACAATTAGGGTTAAGTATAGCATCAAAATTAGGGTATGATTATGTTTACAATAGAATTAGGATTAGGGTTACAATTATAATTAGGATTAGAATTAGAGTTATGGTTAAAGTTACAATCAAAGTTATAGTTAGTGTTAGAACTAAAATAGGGTTACAATTGTGGTTATGTTTATGGTTAGTGTTAGACTTAGGGATAGGGTTAGGGATAGGGTTAGGGTTAGAATTATGGTTGAAGTTAGGAATGTAATTAAAATTAAATAAAAATAGCTCTTCAGATAAAATATAAATAAATAGTAAATACATATTATTTCAAAATATATCATTCTTGAATTTATTTAAAGTTATTTAAGATTTATCTTATTTTACTTTAAAACTATTTAAGATTTATCTTATTTTACTTTAAAACTATTTAAGAATTATTTTATTTTATATATTTCAGAGTTATTTTAATTTAAACTCATCTAATTTGAACTCTTTTAGTCACAATTATACCTAGTACAAATCAAATTTTGGGTCGAGGTCAAACCTAACAACTATAATCTTCATTTTCCAAATAACATTTGAATAGATTAAGCTTGCAAGAGTTTATTAATATCAAACTATTATTAGACAACCTTTATAAAATGACTATGATATGCCAAATCATCTATCAATTAGATAACACATTCTTTACCAACCCCTAAATTAACAGTAAATATTTTTGTTACAATACTTCAAAGGCAAGTACTAGCTAATGTGTGACACTTACATTATGTTGGAAATATTATTTTACCTCCAAGTTTTAGTTTGTGAGTTTCAAGAAGCGAAGAGATATCTCCAATTCCTTGAACATTATACAATGTGTTATTACCAAGGGATACTTGTTGAATTGAGTGAGATCACAAAACCACTCTTTCTCACCTATAATATATTTGGATGTACCAGAATCAACATACCAAAAATAAATGTTTGAAGGGGAGGTCATTATTTTTGTAGCATATAAGAATGTTCTACATTTGAATATTTTCTAGATTTTTCAACCAATGAGGATTATCTTTCTTATCCTCCTAATAAGGTTTTATGGATTGATTCACTATTAGTATAGGTGGCGTATGAGTCCCATTAGGCATAATTTATGGGGCCATTTTCAAAAATGCTTAGAAAGGTGTAAAATGAGGATCGGGACCCAAAAACCTAGGTCAGACTCATATGCCCAAGGTGGCATATGAGTCTCAGACCACCAAATCTAGGCCACACAACCTAAACACACTTGAATTATGATTGGATGTTGATTTATGTCAGGATTATCCTTAGAAAGATGCATTAAATGAAGCTTGTGGATGCAAAATAAGGCCAATTAAAGCATAAAGGAGCCCAATTATTTAATAAACCCTTGAAAAGTGTGAAAGTGTGTTACAACACTTTGCAATACTCTAAATAAGGAATGATTTAGGTTTATTTAGTTCATAAGGGCCCAAGACCTAATGTGAATGTCTCAAACACAATACAACACTAAATCAAGGCAACATTAACCTCAATTTAACAAGGAGGGCCCAAACGAGCAAGGAAAAGTAAAGGGATACTTTTTTCATTGCCACACTTTCAAAGTTAGACTTTTGGCCTTACCCTTAATTCTATTTTCTTTTTCCGTCAGCCCAAAAGCCCAAAACACCATCGACTTCTTTATATAAGCTATCAAAATCAGACTTTTGGCCATTCCTTAACTCAATAAAATGTTAAGCCCCATCCAAAAATTCAATCCATAGATACTAAAGCCTTTTGTTTGTCTATGTTCTATCATTAGCATTTGTATCTCACATCTTTTCTAGCATTAAATTTTTGTCCCCACAAGTCTTTAATCTTGACATTTTGATGTCTTTCCTTTTCAAAATTTTGGGCTTGGTCTTCTCCACATACCTATCAAACTGTAATGAGCCTTGCTCAAATCTGACTTAAAACACTTCGATTTTCTATTTTGCAATTTTGTCAAACACTTTGTATGCAATATATAGAGTGGTTGATCTATTGTTTCAGTTTGCAAGATGAAATGCCAAATGATTCTGAATGCTTAAACTAACTTCTACCACTACTATGCAAGCTTCAAATTGACATACAATGGTTCTTTGCAATTTAGAATGCATTCAAATGAGAAACTAAGTGAAAGTATTGCATCTACAACCTATAAGCATTATGTCATACAATTTTCATGTATTCTTATACCAAGATTACAATGATTGCAACTAACAATGATTTAGAACAACTACTTATTCCTCCTTTATTGCAGATGCCTTTCCAATACAATGTTGATTTTTCAATAGACAAGACTCTTGGCAATTACGAATTATTTAATGGCTGCTATGAATGCACACCTACAGCAGATTACAAATTACAGTCTTATGCAATGCTATCAAGTCTAAAGACAAAGAACCTAATTGCTTGATGGCGTCCTTGTTGAGAGATGAAGAAGGAATCAAGAATCAAACAAAATGACCACTTCATGAGCCAAATCAAATTTTCCAAGCAGCCGCCCCTATAGCTGATGAATATGCAGATTAAAATTAATTTCCAGCTACTAACAACCTCCAATCACCTTCAATGGAGTCACCTAGGCCTCTTAAGAAGTGTACCTTCTTCACTATGAGAAATCGATGCCCAAGGAAGAGGTGCAAACAAATCATGGGTCTCCTATCTGGCCATCATGTCTGAGAAACACATCAGATTCAATGCTATGAATTATTGTTATTTTTTGTTCTAACCTTCAGTCCAAAAATCATTACAAAACCTTAATACACATAGCACCCCAATTAGAGAAGGAACTCGCCATATATAGGAGCCTCTATGAGCAATTCGATGGGCACTAACAGCTACGAGTAAAATCTGGAAAATAACTGACATATAATTCTGAAAATTCCCTTGAAATCTTTATTCAACCTTAAAGAATGATATTCAATATTTCAAATGAAGAATCGGTACCATAAGTGAAAGATATGAGCAAAGCAAAGGTACCAATAAACTGATATATATGACTGAGAAAGTTTGATATATAAATATGAGTATGCACAATGTAGACTTCAATTACCAAAATGCCTCTATCTCCCAGCTCCCATCGATCTTAGCAAAATTGGCCTTAGGCCATTAATTTTTCTCAATAAAATAATCAACCCAGCAATACATCAGCTGTTGTGAAGACTCCAAATCTGCAAGTAAATTTGGCCCTTGGCCACGAAATTTAGCCCAACTGAGATGACTGACTTATCACCTCTATAACTTGCAATAATTCAGGTGATATTTCACACCCTCAAAATTACTATCAATAGGAAGTGTTCGTTTCCTATGGTACGAAGCAATCTGCAGAAACCCTAGGCTCCACAAGATGAAACAATCAACAACAACAACAACAACAAATCTGTCTGCTGAGAATGAAGCCCAAGACGTCTATTTATTCTTTTTCCCCGATTTCTAGTCTAGAAGCTTCTAGAATATTATTTTATTTAAGTGACTTTTATATAATATATTTTAAAATCAAGTCACTTTATTAAATTAATTAAATATAAGGCCACCTTATAATTTTTATTCATTTGATAACCTTATAATTAATTAATTTAATACCACTCAATGATTTAATTAAAATAACTAATTAGTCATCCTCTTGAAAAATCATTATTTTGGACAACTAAATTAATTAAATCAAATTACCTCCAAAACGGGGACATTACACAAACTTTCCTTCCATGTTATGCTATATATTGAAACTCTATTATTTAAAATTTGAAATTCCCACTTACCCTCTTTTAAATGCCCACAAGTTAAAAATATAGATATTTATGATGTCATATCCTTTCATAATTAAAAATTAATTTTATAACATAATTAAATATTTATATTGACTTATATTATTATTTAACATATATATATTTTTTATTAAATATATTCATATAGTAACATATTTATTTTTAATAAATCTATATTAATATATTTATCTTTAATAAAATTATATTACTCAACGTATTAAAGAACTATGATTTTTTTGAAAAGTAAAATATATTTTTTAGGAAACAACTTTTCAAATAAAAATAAAATATCTCTTAAATATAATTAAATATTTAGACTTCGAAGTCCACCTCGTTCATAGTGTTATGGGTATTAACATAAAAAAAAAAACATTAAGGAAAAGGAAAAATATTACATAGGATCTTCATCATTAGATGCCCTGCAAATACTGATAACTCCACACCCTAGACAGATTCTCCAAAAAGAATATTTCCTAGAGGGATGAAGATATTCATCCCAAAAGTCCTCGTAACAACACAAACCTACATCACCAGCAACATCTTAAACAGATCTGCAACATTTGATGGCAGTTCTTCAATTACCACTTTGTAGAATCTTCGTATATTCTCGAGCGTTCTCTCATCATCCCGGCTGACAAAGTTAATTGCCACACCCTTCCTACCAAAGCTCTCACTACGACTTATACGGTGGAGATAGTTTTTTGGTTGTGTTGGCAAGTCATAATTGATAACAAGAGAAACTTGTTGAGCATCAATACCTTGGGCCAAAAGGTCAGTCGTAATCAGAACTCTGGAAGAACCAGATCTAAATTCTTTCATAATGCTGTCTCTAGTATTCTGATCCATACCACCATGTGTTGCAGAGACTGTGTGATGACGAGCTCTCATTTTGTCTGTGAGCCAATCAACCTTTCTCATGCTATTGACGAAAATCACACTCTGTGTTATTGCTAACGTGTCATACAAATCGAATAGGGTGTCAAGCTTGTAATCATCTTCGTCCACATTGACATAGAACTGTTTAATACCCTCCAGAGTAATTAGATCGTCTCTCTTCACAATAATCTGAACCGGATTATTCATGAACTTCCTTGCGATATGCAAGGCTTCCAGAGACATTGTTGTGAAGAAAGCACCAACTTGGAGTTTTAGAGGAAGCAACTGAAAGATATCACATGTTTGACAGAAAAAGAAGATCAGTTAATGAACAAATCAAAGGATTGTTTGTAAAAGTTGCATACGATAAGATTTAGTCCAGATTCCTATGAATAATTTATAAATGTAACTCAAATATTACCCGATATTTGAATTCAACTGAGAACAATTCATCTGCTTCATCAAGAACAAATATTTTAATATAATCAGCTCGCAGGGCACGGCGACGCAGCATATCATAGACCCTGCCAGGTGTCCCCACAACAACATGAACACCACATTGGAGAATACGGACGTCCTCCCGGATGCTTGTTCCTCCAACACAAGCATGTACTTTTACCTGTAGATAATCACCAAGTGCCCTCACGACTTTTTCTATTTTCCGTGCCAGAACTCGAGTTGGTGCCAGAACTAGTGCCTGGCAGTCCTGCAGATTGTAGTCTAGCTGTTGTAGAATTCCTGAACAAAATGTAACAGTCTTTCCTGATCCTTGTTGCGCTTGCTGGATAACATCTAGGCCTCGGAAAAAAGGAACAATACCTCTCTCCTGAATATCAGATGGTTCTTCAAAACCTGTTGATCATGCGTAAATAGATGTCTTTTAGCTTCCAAAACTTTCTAACTCAGCCTGAATCAGCGTAGACCATCACAGACCAACCCATTGGCCAAAACAAGTTAAAAAAAAATGCAACTGCACAACAAATGTTCCCATTTACCATAAGCATAAATTCCTCGCAACAGATTTTCCTGAAGGCCCATAGACTCAAAAGTTTCATGAACTTCCTCCCAGGTAGACAGGTAGAATGAGGTTCCTCACCTCGAAGGCTGCAACAAAACCACGATACAAGAATCATATAAACCAAATTGTTCACATCACACAAGTCATCTTTCATTCAAAGTCACCTCAAAGCTGCCAGTTGGAAACCCAGAGTGCTCATTAACTTTTTTTTGCATCTTCATTCTGCCCCTCTTTCACTGAAACAATATATGCCCTTCACAAAATATAGACCACAATTGCTTCAGTTAACTAGAATAACAGGACTATCAGTATCTAATAGACCACACAGAATAGGAATGGCCTACAAACAATATTCAGCCGACAAGCTTAAACAGTATATTGTAAGCTTTAATTTATTTAGGTGACTCATGATTTGAAATTGCAGTAATAGATGAATCCTACTCTATGATTTTAGATGAACTACCTAAATCAATCAAAACTTTTAAACCAAAATATATCTGACTCATACTGTTAACAGATTTCCAGTTATCAAATCTAACTCAAAAACAACATTAACAAATCCATAAATTTTAAATTCTTTGCTGGGATTCCATTGCTGAATCTGCCAGGCGTCCTACTAACAACAAACTTGGTAGAGGAGCTGAATTTGGGAATATTCAGGATGTCAGTGTCACTTTGACAGAAGAGAGTCCCCCACAAGGAAAATTTACCAATGAGAAACTAAAATTACTCTGAAATTTATTAAATAAGGTCATATCAAACTATATGTTTTTCTTAGAGCAAAAAAATCCAATTCCCTAAAATCTCATACACAAAATATGGGTTTTGATCAATCAAAATTGAATTGCAAAATAGATCTAAATATACCACTAAAAGGAACAGACTTTACAACAAATCTAGAACCGCACTGAAACCTTAAAAATCCAGAACCCTGAAAACAGATAACACATGGATCATTTTACTTAGAATTGCCTAAAGTTGGGCAAATTTTCAGTTCTCTCGATTGAATCTGCATCGTTCATGTTTGGAAATTTACTAAATTTAATGAGCGACATTTTACTTACACGTTCTGCATGTTTTGATCATAGTTTTTTTTATCAAAATTGTCTCCCATTTTGTCCCTGCTCGTCATCTTCAATTTTTTTTTTCAACTCTTGAATATTGTTTACAAATATTCTATTTTTCAGAGGATCTATGTGAGAACAATTCAAGTTTGTGTGAGCACTAATTAGAGACAAATACAAGTTTTTTACGAGTGCCCACACCAGAAATCAATTATGGAAGACTAAGTACCACACTTAGAATCCACCTTATATAGAAACCATATCCATGTCCATGTTAGAAGTGAAGTATGAAAGATCAATAGTCACCACTTCAAACTCCAATGAGAATTTGAATTTGGGTCTCCACAATAAACATACAATGATTTAATCAATTAAACTCAAAACCTTTGAACTTCCATCTTCAATTTTTAATCAAAATTTGCTCTATACAAATCTTGATAGAAATTAAACTTTTATTTAGATAGAAAACACATCACAAAGTAAGTGTTTCTTCATAGATTGTATGGTGTTAGAGACTATTTTCAAATTCAAAACAAGTAAATCAATTATTATAGAGAACTTATGCAATGAATTTACTAATTATATTAGAAGTATAATCTTGTTCTCCAAATTTTCTTTTCTACATTTGTGAAAATAGTGGTAGATAATTTATAATATGAAAATAGTTTTATAGAGAGCTCAAGTTAGAATTAGAGCTCAACTCAGAGTTCAATTCAAATGTAAATTTAAAGCTCAAATTAAGTTGAAAACTTAACTCAAACTATATTAATTCCATATACTTAATCATATATAAATGATTTGTAATCTAGAAAAAAACCTTGATAGAAAATGACTAACAACTTTTTTTTTAATAGCAATAATATGTAAAACTCCTATTTTTTTATGTAATTTTTTTTTTTTGGACAATGGTTTGTGAAGGCATTTTTTATTATTGTATGTATGCATTTCAAAAAATAACATGTTCTTTTATATTATATAGTTTAAGTAAATTGTATGGGGTTTTAGAATGGAATAAAGCACACAATTTTTGCTCTTTAAGCAACACATATAATTGATCTCCACAATCTAGTGGCTTCTTGTGGATTCCTACTTACATGGACATCTCATATCTTCACACCATATTCAAATCAAGGAATTAAAAACAACTAAATAAATAGAGAATTAAAACTAAGAATCACCATATTTTCAATGTTTTCTCTTTCATAGAACTATTAATTACTATCTAGAAGTGTGTTTGATTGTCCAACAACTATAAAATATTAAAAAATGACCATACAAAAATATTGAACACTAAATTTTACCTCATAAAAATTCTTAGATAGAGGAAAAACTAGCTAGTAGAATCCACTTTATTGTTTATATGATTTATATTAATTAGAAAATAGTTTACAAGGATTTTAGCACAACCACACAATTATTCTTTGATAACACATATATTAATGGAAATAATACAATCTAGAAGATGTCACACACCACACAAAATATATTAATGGGAACAGATGACCTCATATCCAATATATATGAAAATAGAATAAAACATCAAGGTAGGGTAACACAATGAAATTCTCCTTGTGGAAGAAGCCACTCAACACTACCTCTCCAAGAGATATCAAATAGATAACATACTCTTCCCTTTCTTACAATGATATTCACCTTCTTTATAAAAACCTCCTCCCAAGAATATAATAGAGTGATAAACCACTAAACCCATGTATGCCTCCCCAAACATAGAAAAATAAGGTTCACCACCAAGATGAATGGATCAAGATGATGAACCAACTAATTTTCACTATGTAACATTCAATTATGAAGGAAAAACATGCAAATAACAATCAGAAACTACCCTAACTATTATTGCAACTATGAGGGAGTTTTTGGAGCTCAAAATGATGTGTATTGTGTTGCAAGAAGCTTTGTTTTAGGGCACAAAGGACTCATTTTCCTTTAGTGGCGAATGGGTCCCTATTAGGATTCTTGAAACTGAGATCTAGGTTATTTTCCTTGATATCTACACTCTCAGATCCCCAATTGTCAGCTCCTGAAAACCTATAATGAATTTTGTAGCTTCATTTATTTGTTCTTGCACTATGAAGGTCAACTTTGCAACTTGACAACTTTTGTAATTTTGCTTCAAACTTCTTCTCCACTTGATCTTCAACCTATAAATTTGCAAACACACATTCAAGGGAAGAAAAAATTGTTGATTGTTAGTGAATAGGGGTTTTCCTAAGTCGAACTCCTTGTAGGTAATTAAGCAAAATGATGAGATAATGAAATTGAAGCATGAACATGAAATACACAATGTCAATACCTTGGATGTTGTCTTGGAGTATAAATTTGCAATCTAGCATGAGGTGGCCATGAAGAATGCAAATATTGATCTTGAATATGATGTGAAACAATGTTTGCAAGTAGATATTCAATGCTACATCAACTATCTTAGCTCAACAACATGTAGGAATGAACTATGCCTTTGTCATGATGAAATGATCTTGAATTGTCATAATAAACTCTTGATAATATACCTTGAAATGCCTTTGACAACAATCTTGAAGTGCTCTATAATGCTTTTGTAAAGTATTAGGATGCTATCTCAAAGTTGCTAGGTGAAAACAATATGAATTAACCCCTTATTTGTACTAAATCTAGAGATTAACCCCAAAATTCAAACAATTCAAGATGACACTAGATCTGGAAATGAACATTATTAAAATCCTACCATAATTAAATTCAAAAAGGGGATCCTTATGAAGGGAAGACCCATTTTCCACCTGTGGCGAATGGGTCCTGATGCAAGTTTCCAAGACCTTACCATTGGGGGGTGGAATAACATTAAAAACCCATGTCAAATATGTAAAGAAAGAGGGGTCCTAAAGAGGGAGAACCCATTCGCCACCTAGGCCAAATGGGTCCTAGCACCATTTTCTTGGACCTCAAATTTTCCAAATTAAATGTTTTACAATTTGAATACTGGGTGTTAGGATGGATCCTTGGAAGGTGTCAGAAATAAGGCTTAAATTTGAATTAAATAGGCTAATTAACTCTAATTAACCACAATTAATTCAGAGGACCCTAGATAAGTGTGAAAGTGTGTTACAAAATTATACAACACATTAAATAAGGTACATATTAGGTACATTTTATTAAAATGGGACCAAAATCAATGTGAATGTGTACAACACATTACAACACTACACCTAGGAAAAAATAGGTTAATTCAATGACAATTATTCCCAAATCAAGTTAGAAAAAGGGATACTTTTTTCTGTTACTACACCTCCTAATTACCTAATATGATTAATTACTCAACACAATCTATTTAAGGTATGCAATTTTTTAAATTTCAACATCTACATGAACATATATACATAATATAATATCATATCCCTTGGTACATAACATGCCACCTCTCCTTGACATTTTTATTTTTAAAACATGAAAATAAACCAAATAGTAAGATTGTTACAAGGCATTATAAATATGATTTCATTCCCAATCATCCAACCATCTGTAAGTGATCTTCATGGCTATTTTATCTTAACAGTACCTAGATCCCATTCTTGATCTATATTTATTTGTGTTAGTGTTAAGTTTGTAACTTGGGGATAATTATTTAGGTAGTTTTCCCATTTCAGGTAGTTTTACACCTATCTCATTTTTCACGCCTTTAAAAGGCCTATATACTATGTATTTTAGCATCTCATCTCATTTTCTAAATATCATTTTGGATATTTTGGCAGCATATTCTTTGTGCTTTCCTCATGTATCTGTGAGGCTAGTTTGTTTTTTCAAGTTGAGGATCATGGGAAGGAGCTTCCATCTCCTACATGGTATCAGAGATCATCTCGTTGCTCACCTTGTAAGAGAGTTTCTGTCGAGGAGATCTAGGCATATTTTTTGCCTATTGAAGATTTTTTTTGGCATTTGAAATTTATTAAATTTCAAAGTTGCCATTATTGCCTATTTCTCCTATTGTTGAGGGGCGCAATATTTGAAGGGTCGATTCTCAATCTAGAGGGCTGCAATAACCATTTTTGGTGGTCATGAATTCCATCTAAAGGTTGGATTGTTAGTTTGAAGGAGGTGTTTGAAACCCTTGAAGCTAAGGATCTGCTCATTGCAGACATGCGAGTTCAAACCTATAATTTGGAGCGGATGGGGAAAGAATATTTTTTTTGGAATAATGGTTAGTGGAAACCACTGTGCAAGGTAGAAGAGGCTATGAATCTTCTATTTAAGGCCATAGATCACAAATTTCAAGTCACAATTTAACCCTTTGGCCATGAAATACCTTGGTTAGGTTGTGAAATTTTTCTAGTGAAGGGGAAATTTTCCAATTTTTGTGGTGTGATTCACCTTTTTTTGGTGTTTAAGCTACGAATCGCCTCTTCTAAGGAGAAATTAGTTTGTGAATTTAATCTATGGTAATTTGATGAGTCTATTGTAGTGTGATTTTTTTGTCCCTCGAAGGTGGGGTGATTAGAGAACTGCAAAGGAGGTGTCTCATATAGGAGTTGGATATTAGTTTGGGAAAAGATTATTGCTCTCCTAATTTTTCCCCTAAATATTTATTTAGGGCTTCTAATTGCTATGCAATTGAAGATGAAGTGGGCCCAAAGTTTTCTTGAGATTTTTTTGAATGGGTAAAATTATCCCACATTTGCTATGAAGGTTTCTTTTTGGCCTTTATATGATCTAGGACTCACACTAGACATGTGAAGTGCTTGTGTGCTCTGTGTGGTGGCTTGTGTGCTTGGCGAGTTGATTTGGAGATTTGGCATGGGAACCCACCACAAAATACCCAGTAAGGTGTATAATTGTTTGCTCAAATTTTTCAGATTTAGTTACATAATCAACCTTTTTTGCATTATTGATTCTGGAAGTATTTTGAAAAGGTGAAATTTAATTTCAAGAAGCTTTATCAATTTTTTTGAGGCTTCAATATAGTTTGGTGTATTTTTGCTTTCTTTTGATGCCAATTGTTGTCATGGCTACTCCTGATTCAGTTGAACTTTTAATCCCCCATAAATATCATACCTAGAAGATTAAAATATGTAGGTTGCTCCCATCTAAGGGTTTATGGTCCACATTGAATGCTAACCAACCCACTTTTACCAAGGATTATGAAAAAATTTCTCATAGAAACGAGTATTATGAAGCTACGGGTTTGATAGCTTTGCATGTTTCTAACAGTCTTCTTTTCCACATTAAGGAGTGTAATACACCCAAGGAGGTATGGGATGAGTTTGAAAACCATTTGGTCATATCAATGAGTTTCGTGCTTTGCAACTAGAGGTAGAATTAACTTCTCTTTCACCTGATCCATTTCCTTCCATTGATGATTTCCTATTCAATTTCAAATTTGTGAGGTCACAATTGGGAAGATGTGGGACGGATAAAACTAATAAGGAGTCCATTATTTTTATTTTTTCTAAGCTGAGAGGTCCATTTGCAATTTTTTATTCTACCTTCTACTCCACCATGGATGCTTTGGGAAATACATTCAAAATTCCTTCTTTTGATCGACATTATGTGACCATTTCATGAGGGATTAATCCAACTTTCCCAGTTAGAGGGGGTCTCTATGAATCTAGCATTAATTGCACAAGCATCTTACAACAAAGGCAAGAAGAAACCTTAGGCTAAGATAGAGTCTAATGAGTCCTCCACCTCTTCAAAAGAGGATAAACCTAAGAAGGAGAAGTTTAGTTGGGTGTATTGCAAGAAGAAAGGTAATAATGAACACCACTATTATACAAAGAAGACTAATGAGATTTCACATCTTCAAAAGAAGAAAATTTTTCCACTACCCTCATCTATGACTCCTTCTACAACCTCTCCATCTGTATCACCTTCACCTTCATCCAAACCTACATAGTTAGGGAATGCAGGATTTGCAAATGGAATGAAAGGTAAAGAAGATAAACTCAAAGGATGCCCATGAATTGGTAACTTCTATAGTTCATTTTGATGGAACCCTCAAAAAAAAATTCCTTGTTCCATGTTAAAACCCTTATTGTATTTGGATATAGGGTTGCTATCTGCAAAAAATTATATTATTCTATTAGGTCGTTGACTCCCTATTACCTGTTGCTAGTTATTTTAATGTATCTTTAGTCATTCATTGTAACCTGGTAACCAACCCTTTCTAGCCTAGGTTCGGACCTTTCTATTTTATAAAATTGGGTAAGGATCCTTGAGCCCTTACACTCTTTATATTTTATAACTTAGAGGTTTTCGAGTTAATTATTGTCCTAGGGAATCCCCCTCTTTTAGAACAACTTATGAGCACATGCCTAAAAATTTCACTTAAGTCCTGATGGCCTTTATAACTATATCACTCATCATTGATTTGTTCATAGGTTTACGCTGTGAATTAGCAATGAGTAGTACTTTTCTTTGATATCACTTATCACTAATGGAATTCGATCCCTCAAATTTGTAATAGTGATGAGCGATTTTCTTCGCCTTATTCTCTTATCGCTCATTGCAGATGGCCATTGAAAATAAAATTTGTAATAGCGATAAGTGATGTGTTGTCACACTGTGTGATCATGGATATTTTGTGAAAAGTAGTACTCACATTAGCGATGTGTGAGAAACCCTATAAATAATGTAAACCATTCATCACTAATTGCTTGCACAATATATGAGGAGAATCAACGATGAACTGAGGCCTTATCACTCATCATGGATTTATCTCAAAGCTTAAATTATAAATTAGCAATAAGTGATGGATGCCTTCTAAAAGGGTTTTTCTTTTGCTAATTTGATATGATCTTATGGATGATGTCTTTGGCGCCATTTTTTCTATGTAGGTGCACATTTCTAAGATCTAGTGTTTCCACAATGTCTCTCATCGCCGATGGGATCCTAGGCATGAAGTTTGAATTGGCAATGCACGATGAAGGAAGAGATGTGATTGGAAATCAGGCCATAGAATCAAGGGCTAAAGGCCATCATAGGTATTTTTTCATTGTTGATAGAGCTGAGTGATGATAAAGTAAATCAGAGATAGGAGATAACCATTAATGGAAGGAACAATGTAGTAGCATCTTGGGGATCTCGTGCAAAGAAAAAAGGGGATTAACAAGACTATTGATAAAGATTTAAATCAGGATGATCCAATAAATAGGAAGTCATCACATAAGTAACTTCATCACTAATGAGCACCTCAGGATTAGGGAAAGATCAATGATGAAGTGATGAAGTGTATAAAGAAAGTTTCCCTCTAAAACAACTTGTCGTGTGTACTATGTTGATATTAATGAAAGCACAGATTAGGTTGGCAATACATGTTGATTGAGAGATCACAAAACTTGAGCTGACATTGTTGTTTCCCATGGATGAAGTTTTAAGTGCTTTAAAAGAAACAACTTAGATTCAATCTTGAGTTGTAAGTTATCAACTTGCTCGCATAAGGAGATTTCAAGTCATTAATCTTACATGCTTCAAATTGCCTATTTAATGCAGATTACTTGAGTGATTTTCCATGTCATAATTCATTTTTCAATGAATGAGGGTTGAAGGCTAATAAAGAAGTGTGTAGGAATTGAATTCTCTTGAGAAGTGTGTAGACATTCTAGGCAAGTAGGTATGTCATGATAATTCAAAAATATAAGGGGTTGTGTTTGTTTGAGCCTAAGGGAGGTCTTGAGAATAAAGTTGGAATGCATGGAGCTCCTGATATTCCAAAAAGAAGAGTAGGATTAGGGAAATTCAAGGAGTATAGTACCGAGGAAAATTACCATCCAAAAGAGCGGATAGTTTCAAAAGAATTAGTCAAACATAAAGAGAAGAGGATGGTAAAATATGAAAAGAGGGCATAGATAGAAAGTGAGCATTATAAGGCCTATTCAAAGGAATGTAATTCTCCATGTGAGGTTCTTAATAACCCTTCAAGCAATGAGGGTGACACTAAATAAGAGGGTGATTATTACTCCCTCTCCCTGGTACTATCGAGGAATCCTGATAAAGAGGTGGTGACAATTTCTCTAGTCCCACCATGAGTAAAATGTGGGTGGATATCCTTTGAGGTTGATGACTCAGAGTGATGATTGCACCCTATTTTTGTTTTTGATGATACCATGCCCTTTTTGTTAGGATTTTCCTATTCAACATTCATGTGAATTCTTGTTTCATGTGCTGAGGTAGAATTTTTTTGGGTTGGTATGTAGGAGAAGTTCCAGACTAGTTAACCTTGGTGGTGCATGTGTTTTTTACAGGTGATATACAAGTTTGTGCTAGAGTTGCTATTGGAGAATCTTCTTTGGTCAAGAAGGATGAGGATTCAACACGATTACAACAAACTCTACTTTTCAAGGAGTTGGTGTGTCTTCATTCAGGGAATGTGGAATGTGGTCTTTTACTCTTCCATTTTACTCAAATGATTGCATGTAACAAACTAAGAATATCTCAAATTCTGGTGCAAATGAAATGAAATGTAAATGTAATTAATCCTGATGCTTGTTGCTCCCTTATCCTATAAAAGGGGATTTTAGGGCTTATTACAGAGGTTGGATTTTGAAGTCTTAATAGGGTTCTAGGTAAAAGCTAAATTCAAAAAGGGCACAAGTAGAATATAATTTTGAAGTAGGTGAGTAGTTTGTCTTGGAAAAGAAGTCATGTACGTAACAATCTTAAATGAGTTTTATAGAAATTACTAATATTGAAAAAAAAATCAATCAAGAAATGTATACTCTCCTATGTATGTTCATTATGGAGTTATGAATGAGAAATACCAAAGGTGTTATCATTTGTCTTCAAATATTTCATTTGAATGTATTACTTTATTTTCAACTTTAATTCAAGGAATTAATTAAAATGCTTGAATTTGGTTATAAGCTTTGTAAGGAATGACTTAGGATTACTAAGAAGGGAATGTTTCTTGCACAATAAGTTTTCATAATGCAAAGAAATATGAAAATAGTCTATTTCTCCCTTAAAAAAGTAATTTGTAAATTATTGATCCTCTCGTGTACTTGACTTCGTTGCTCCAATTGATTAGACATTGATCGTTCTATAAGAAATTCTTGCATAAGATGAACAAATAGTGTTCCTGGCTCTAGACTTATGAGAAGAAAAATACTCAAAATAGAAAATCTTTCCAAAGGTAGTAGAAGTGGAATTAATCTTAATTCCTATCAGATAGCTAGTCCTTCATTTGAAAATCTGTAAAATTTTCAATAAAAGTGATTTCATTTGCCACAGAAAGGAATTCATCTGTGCATAAATATGTTACTTATTGATTATATTGCATGAAAAAACAATTAGGATTACCTTCTTAGGTTTCACAGAGCTTGACGTGAAGGAGTACGAACTTTAAAATCCTATGCTCATTGTGTTGGCCACTAACCTAACAGTTCTTCATCATAGGAGTTGGCTACTTCTTAGGGGATTGTTTGGTTCATCTGGGAAAATCACCAACACATTCTCATCATGATAGATGTGTTTTTTATTAAGGAACATCTCATCACATGGGTTTTACTCCCTATCCTTTTTTGGGTCTTCATCCTACTAATACTTCTAAGATTTTGTTGGGAGATATTAAGTTTGTGGATGTTGTCGGGATAGGTAATGTTGATATTGGTGATGGTTGTTTTAGAGATGTGCTTTGTATTCCTAATTTGCACAAAAATCTACTTTCCATCTATGAGATTACTCACAGTGAGGTACCTAAGATTGTATAGTTCACTACAGATTATGTTTTCATTAGAGACGCTGATACTAGAAAATTCATTGTTGTTGGTGAAGCTAATCATGAGTCTCATCTCTATTCCTTTTCTCATTTTGTTGATGGTGATGATTATGAGCCTTGCACCCCTCTTGCTAGTGTTGATAGCAATTCCTTGGGAGAGATTAGTCATTTGAACTTTGGATTTCTTCATACCTATGTCGATTCATCTCTTGTTGCTTCAGATGTTGGTTCTTTAGCACAACATGATGTTTTTGATCTTTCAAATCATTCTTTGTGGGATAGTCACTTGACAGGTCTAGCGGAGTTGTTTAAGGAATCTCACATTTTTTATTTGGATGATGCATTTGAGGGTATATCCCTTCTTTTTTATGATAGTATCTTCACTTCTATCACACCATCCATGTCTTTGGATATTGTTGCTTCAGACTTTCCACATGGTCTTGTTGATCCACCTTCTTTAGTTGAGGCTACACTTGATCATGATGTGACATTTGGTTAAGTGGACACATCGAGATAGATTTTAAAGGCATCTTTCATGTTGATTCTTCCTCTCCCTTCTCTTGTTTCATAGTTGGATTTTCTCTTGCACCAGTGATTGTTTATCCCTAAAGGAAGGAATGTTTGTAGAAATTGGATATTCTTCATACTTCCAAGATTAGCACAAGATTTTCTTCATCATGGGGGGGATCTTCAACATTTCTACTCTTTTCTACGTGGGGGCTACATAATCTCAAGCTCCTTTTGTATTTTGTTGAGATTAGTGACAAGAGTTGTCCTTGGGGGGTCTTGTGAAGTCCTCACTTTTTGAACTTATTTTTCTCTCTTTTGGAGAGGAGTTTTCTCCCACATGGTTTTTCTCCTTTTCTCCGGTTGTGACAGATTGCATTGCATATTTGTTGTACATGGGTACCTAACATAGCCTTATACCCGAGACCCATCTTGTATTTAATTTTGCATAATAATCCCCCTAAGTTTGCACTTAAGGGGTTGTGTTAGTGTTAATTTTTTAACTTAGGGATAATTATTTAGGTATTTTTCCTGTATTGGGTAGTTTTTCACCCGTCTCATTTTTCACACCTTTAAAAGGTCCATACACTATGTATTTTAGCATCCCATCTCATTTTATGAATATCATTTTGGATATTTTTGAAAAATATTATTTGTGCTTCTCTTGTGTATTTGTGAGGGTGGTTTTTTTTTTTAGGTTGAGGTTCTTGGGAAGGAGCTATCATCTCCTACATTTTGTACCCATATGATTCCATTATTTTTCATAGAAGGTCCTCCATTTTTCCCATAAATAATCATTACTTCTATGATGCCAATAATTTTTTAAGTTCTTTTATTCCATATATATCTATAGTGATTGGCTTGTTGATTCCATGTACTATCATGATTCAATGATTATTTCCATTCACAATGATGTGGATGCCTATATATTACACCCTTTGTTATATCAAGGAATTTATTTTATTTTCTTCACCATTTATTGTCACATTTTTTGTTGGCTCATGAAATGAAAAATAATTTTACTATATTTTCTTTACATCTTTCTCCTCTTATTTATCCTCTAATTTATTTACATATATATTCATTATATTCTTAAAATGTATCTACCTAGCTAAATCCATTGTCCTTCATTATATGTAATATCTTGTAATGTATATTTTCTCTTCCTGTACCAAATCTTCATGAATTTATTTTGCACATTAATGTTTATTATACCAAAATATTCTAACAAGGCTAACCAAGAATAATATCCAACACATGCATATCCAAAGCATAAAAACTTAAATAAAAAAACATATTTATCTTGATAGAGAGATTCAAGTCTCCAATTTTTTTAAAATATCCTACCACATATTTTTTATGAGTTTATGATGAAATCCTCAACACCCTAGATCACCTACAAGACAATAGTAACTTCCACAAGAGAGAAATGATAGAAATATCATGTTATGATTGTGGATGCAACAATTCCAAAAAGAACTTAAAATATACATATGATGCCTTTCTTATATAGGAAAGGTGTGATGATGTACTAGCATTAAATGGTTGTTTCATTATTAAATGACTTGATCCAACATTAAATAAAATCCAAATAGATAAGTGATAATTGATGCTTAACTAGAAAGATTCCTTCATATGACCTAAGTGGTCTTAACATGTAAATAGGGTCAAGATAAGTAAAACACCTATAAAAACCAACACCCTCGTTAAGTAAAACTTGGGGAGTATTGATGAAAATGACACAAAGATGGGTCTCTGCTATGAGGACATGTTAGGTACCCATGTACATATGCAATGCAATCTCTCACAAAAGAAGAAAAGGAGAAAACCCAATGGGAAAAAACTCCTCTCCAAAAGAGAGATAAGATACAATAATGATCTCCATGAAAAAATGAGAGTACAAAACCCCATTTGAGGAAAAATACCCCCTATAAGAGAGAAAAAAGAAGAGACCATTCAACCACCTCTTTGGAGGAACAAGCACCTAGGAGGACCAACATATTATCCTATTTGGTGTGCATTTTGTTGTCCTGATATTCTAGTTAAATGAAGCAATTGTAGCTAGTCCTAATATTTGGGAATGAACGAGCATCTAGGAGGACCAATGTATTGCTCATGTGCACGAAGGGTGTGAAGCACATCTTTCGCTAAAATAATTCACGCCCTTCATAAAATGTAGGCTACAATTGCTTCATTTAACTAGAATATCAAGACTAGCTACATTTAAAGGAACATACATGAGCAATTTTAAACAACATATTCTAAGTTTTGATTTGTTTAGATGGTTTATATGAAATCATACTAATAAATAGATTTCACTACATGATTTTATATGAGTCATCTATATTACTCAAAATGTAAAATATATTATTTAAAACATAATATACATGATAATAGATTTTGAATTATCAAATCTAACTCAAAAACAACATTAACAAATCCAACTCAAAAACAACATTAGTAAATCCATAAATGTTAAATTCTTTGTTGAGATTACATTGTTGAATCTTACATGCATTATACTAACAACAAAATTGGATATGAAAAATGAGCCATTTAAATACATTGATTCAAAAATATATTGTTTCATGTTTGGAAATTTTGCTCAATTTTAGTGAATGCCTTTTTACTTACAGGGTAAGTGCACCAATCCGTGACACAAGTTTGATGCCAAATTGGAAAATTTTACAAAAGAACATCCAAAATGAACATTTTGGAGGATTTGAGCTTTGCAACTCATGCTCGCCAAATCTCATCCATTTTTTGCACTCTTAGCTTGCAATTCTTCATGAGGATGTTGCCAACACGTCAAAGAGGTCAAAAATTGTGAAGAGGTATGTATTTTTATTGTTTTTATTTCAAATTTGATTTAGAATGTAGATTGAAATAGGTTTTTTAATAAAAAATTATTCTAATTCTCATGGAATGATTCTCCACCTCTAAACATTGAGAATTCACAATCACCCCCTCATGAAGAACCTCCTATATAAGAAAAACCTGAAACCCCTCCATCAATTCATTGGAATCCTTAAGGAACACAAGAAAATATCCTAAATCAAATTGAAAATAATAAAAGAGACACTAAACAATTAATTGGAAGATTAACCGAGCATGTTGATACCCACCCTTAGAGAAGAGGGATTGTCGAATCATTGAATTCAATTATATCTCATGTAGGAGAAATGAGCGAGAAAATAATTTTTTGGTCAAATAAGAGGCATGAGATGAGATAATTTTATGTTAGTGGTTTTTCATATGCAGATGTGAAAAAATAAAAAATTAGCAAAGCAGACTTGTGTTCCCTATTTACAGGCCTGAGAACCAAAACACCTTTGTCTCATGCATTCATGAGGTCCCCAATTCATTGGTTCCACCATGAGTTAATTAAAAATAAATTTTGCGAGTGGTGGTGGATGGCATTTAAAAAATCTCCATGCAATAACCATGATGTACCACAATACTTTTTGAGGAAACTCTATTGTGAGTTTGTCCTCAATAAGATGCCAAATTATTTTGACATCTTAGACTTTCAAGGTAGAGGTGGGAGCTCCACACATGATAGACTTTCTACACAACATAATCCATAGTTGGCACCAAGACCCTTGGCCAAATCCATGGTGGAGCATGTCACTGTTCCTTCCATTGTTAAGGATAGTGTAGAGGTGGACACATTAGAGTCTATTAGCTCGCTCACCTAGACCATTGTACAATGTGTGAGACCTCTAGTAGATCCTGATGTGGAGGAGAAATGTCCTCGAGCTCCAACCCACCATTGTGGTGCTTGTGGTGTTTCTTGCACATATGATTATCTGAGTGCTTGGGATGTAGCTACATAGCCTACATCAGTTGCAAATGTGATGGCTATGACAGATGAACTATTGAATAATACATACGATATTGATACTCAGGTAAAATTCAGTAAGTTCATTTAAATTTTTTTATTAAATTATCTTTTGAAATTTAAGATAAGGGTATGTGTAGGATCATAATGGAAAAAATAGGCCCTTAAGTGGCAAAAAATTTAGTAAAATTAGTGTTAGGAAACTTGACTTAAAAATTTGAATAAGTTATCTATATTCTTTCAAAAATATGTAAGAATAGAATCTATAGAAAACTTAATGTATTTTCTAAACTACTAGGTTTATTTAAAAATAAATAAAATCTATTTGGTGAAATTTTGAAATTTCAATGCAGTAGTACATAAATTTCACGAAAAAAATAAGAAGTAGGTGTTTGTCTAACCACCCTAACCATAATAAAATGATAATATTTTTTTATAATATTTTATATATGAGTAGAGGACTCATGTATGGATGTGATGCATATTTTTTTGTAATTTTTTTCCAAGTAAATAATTAATTATGATTTTTTTATTACAACTTTTAAAAATATAAAAACTCGTATGTTTGACCACCTTAACTTGGTCAAAACTTCATGAAATTTAATTTTTATTTTTTTAATCCTATATTATGTGAAGCATAGAATGTGATACATTTTTCGGATTCAAAAAATGTGATACCGTTTGAAAGTTGTAGATGCTTTTCAATCAGCCTGTCAATTAGGACTTTAGTCGTAATTCTAATAGAAAATGAATAATAATTATTTATTAAATTCATATTAAAGCATAATTTATATTGGTGGAAAGCTGAAAATATTCTCTAAAAACCCTTTTCGTTTCATAAATTTTGTGTAAAAAAAAGGTCATCAGCCACATACCCTACAAATACCCATAATATTGCCACTTTTTGGCCCATCATGATCCTACACATACCCATAACTAAATTTAAATAATTTCAATATGATGAAATTTCAGGTTCGGAGTGTTCATGAGACGTGATTCATTCCTAAATACCCTTTTTTTTTCGACGTTAAGTCCACAAGTATGCAACTAGTATTAAAGATATTATTATTGTATTTGAACAATTGAATGTTATATTTGAATGTTTGTCTCATAACATGCTTTGAATGTCAAATAGTTTCCTAGTGGACCTTCGACCCCCACACCTCGCAATTCATTTCCTCAAACAACTTACACTCAAGTAGCCTTTATTCATTAATGGTGTTGTAATACAATTTCAACTAGTTTTCATAATTTTGCATAGACAAATCTAAAAAATTGATGAGAACACAAACATTGCATGTGTATTCCTTGATTGTGTCACATTATCTTCTCCTAATTCACTTTTTGTTCCTTTATTCCTTCCTAATCCCATCCCATTAACATTTAATAGTTCACCCTATTTTCCATGATCTCCTCCTAACCCATCCCAATAATATCTTCTAGTCCATCCTATGTGTCATTATTCCCTTCTACTCCTATCTTATTGTACCCATTATTATTTCACCCTAGATGTTCCATGATCCCCTATGTTACACCCTATGTTCCTTTATCCATTCTATGTTATACCATCTCTATCCATGTTTCATTCTAGATAACTCTTCTCTATTATTACTACAGACAGGTCAAGTTTTCACTTCATGTACTATAGTCAAACCTTAAACACCACCTAATTCACCCTATGTTGCATTATTCCCTACTAATCGCATCCCATTAACCTCTATTTTCCACCCTATATTTTGTTATCCCATCCTAGTCCATCCTATATTCCATTTGTAAGGAAAATTAGATGCGGAAAATAATTCTCCTAACGTCAATACCTCAGGAAAGAATGCAAAAGTACTTTTAAATTTTCCAATTACAGTCAAGTTAAGATGCACTATGAAATAGATTACAAAAACAAAGTATTAGACAAACACACATGAACACCAAATATACATGGGAAAACCCTTACGGGAGAAAAACCCACCACACCAAGAGAAATCACTTTGTATTAATACAATTCTAGACTTATCTTTCTGGTGTCATTATACATCAGCATTCATCATGAACCTTCTTCGAACAGAAAAACATCCAAGTTATAGCCTTTATAGATTTTAAATCCTTCACTAATACAGTTTGAATTCTTCACACTTCACTGTTGATCGAACTACTATCCAACCCCCAAGCGTCTGCAACTTGCAACTATATCCATGTCAAATTCTATCTCTAGAACTTCCATAAAGAACCATCGCAACTGACTATCTTCTAATTGTTCCCCTTCAACTTCTTCTATTTTTCCATGAGACTCCACATAGGACGGTCAACCGGTCAACAAAATTCGTATTGTATTGGTATCTTAGTGAGACACTAACAGTGTCTCACCGATGCCACAAATACTTCTCATTGATGTTGCCAAGAGCCTTTGAGGTCACCAAGATGTTATATCAAGCTCCAAGAGATACACCGAGACATCACGTAGTCACCTTGACCTATCGCTTTCACCAGAGGGTCATAGTGAATCACTAAGGTTACACCGAAAACATACACCTTTCGGCCAAACAATCGGCTTTCACCGAGACATCATACTGAGATCCATATGTTTCACCAATGACCAACTGTCGCCAAGAGCTACCCCGATAGCCATCAACTATTGGCAAGACATTCGCCATCGCTAAGAGGTTTCTCCGATAGCTTTAAGTTATACCGAAGGCTTCCAACACAACGAGCTATCGGCAAGACATTTAACTCTCGCTAGGACTTCTCACCAACCCTGCCAAGTCACTCCGATGATCTACCTTTGACTCTCTGTCGGTAAGACATTTATATATCGCCTAGACTTCATAACAAAGTATTAGTGTTACACCGATAACTCCCAAGTGTATCCCTGTCGGTATGACATTCACTGTTCGCTAAGACGTCTTCTTGAAACATTAGGGTTATCCCGAAGACGTCAATACATACATTGTCGGCAAGAGAATAACACTTCACTGAGACATCTTAGCGAGAACCTTTAGTTTCACCAAAGATCACAGTCTCCAAGAGTCTCCCCGATGCATGATTGAATGGCCTTTCAGCCAGAGGTCTCCTGAGTGCTATAAGGTCATACCGAATACATCATGCTACAACAATAGACTCCACTGTGTAACCTTTCAGCAAGACTTCTTCAGGGTCATAGCGACCTGTCCAAAACATGATGATACAAACTGCTTGTCCAGACAAATAGGATGTCACACCGACTTGGCTCTAATGGAGGTTTCAGCCTATAATGTTTGAGGCACTTTTTCCAACAATCTCCCACTTGACGAAGATCATTTAGGCACCTCCAGAGCACAAATAATACTTACTGAAAAATCATGGGCACTAAGGCCCATTGAACTAGCACACCACCTGAACTTGTTTGTGCTCACCGGCTTCGTCAATGCATCTGCAACATTCTCCAAAGTATCAACCTTTTCCAAACTAACCTTTCCATCCTCAACCATATCTCGTACAAAGTGATATTGTACATCAATATGTTTCATCCTGGCATGGAAAGTTGGATTCTTTTCCAGATAAATGGCACTCTGACTTTCACATAAGATTGTTATTTCCCCTGCATCAAAACCAATGTTAGAACACAAACATTTCAACCATACATCTTCTTTAAAAGCATGGGTAGCTATCATGTATTCGGCCTCTGTAGTGGACAAAGCGACTACAGCTTGCCACTTGCTCATCCAACTCACTGCACCACCATTCAACATGAAAACGTATCCACTGGTGGATCTCCTGCTGTCAATGTCCCCTGCCCAATTAGAATCTACATATCCATGAATGTTGAGAGTCCTCTGTGATTCAACCAAATTCCCATGGTAACACAATGCAAAATCTGAAGTTCCCTTCAAATATCTAAATACTCTCTTCACAACATCCCAATGTATTCTACCTGGATTTTCCATAAATTGACTAAGTACTCCCACTGCTTGGGCAATGTCTGGCCTTGTATAGACCATTGCATACATGAGACTGCCTACAACACTAGCATAGGGTACACTAGTCATGTCCTCCATCTCAGTAGGAGATTTTGGATAGTCCTCAATAGATAGCTTCATTCCCCGCATGACTGGAACAACTAACTGCTTGCAATCATTCATACAAAATCTCTCTAGAACAGTCCTTATATACTTACTCAGATTGAGCCAAAGCTTTCTATTCTTCCTTTCCCTAGATATCTCCATCTCCAGAATATACCTTGCTGCACCAAGATCCTTCATTTCAAACTTAGCAAACAACTGAGACTTAAGATCATAAATCATTAGCTTGTTATTTCCTATGAACCGTATATCATCAACATAAAGAGCAATAACAAGCACTTGATCACTTTCAGCTTTATAGTATACACAGTGATCAAATTTTGATCTCACAAAGCCTAAAGATTATACATAAGTATCAAATTTTTGGTACCACATTCTAGGTGACTGCTTTAACCCATAAAGAGACTTCTTTAATTTGCATACCAGTTTTTCTTTACCTTTCTCAACGAAGTGCTCAAGCTGGGACATATAGATTTCTTCTTCAAGATCACCATGAATAAATGTTGTCTTTACATCCATCTGTTCAACCTCTAAGTCATACGCTGCTGCAAGTGACAATAAATATCTAATGGACATCAGCTTTGCTATAGGAGAAAAGATTTCCCCATAGTCAATTCCCTCTACCTGGGAATAATCCTTTTCAACCAGTCTTTCCTTGTATTTTTCTACACTACCATCCAGACCAATATTTTTCTTAAATACCCATTTATAGCCCATAGGTTTTCTGCCTTTAGGCAAAGGCACCAGACTCCAGGTTTCATTTTTATCTAATGACGCCATTTCTTCCTCCATGGCTTCCAACCAAGAATCTAAATCAGACATTTTAATTGCCTCCTTTACAGTCCTAGGCTCATCAGTGCTAGAAATTAAAGCATAGGTACAAGTAGAATCAATTAATGAGAACCCATACCTATCTGGTTGTTTCCTTTCTCAGGTTGACCTCCTCATAGGCTGAGGCTGAGGTTCATCCTCTTCAGAACTTTTAGAACTGCTTGAGCTCTCCTCAGTTTCAGGTATGTTTTGAATCTTCAATTCCTCTTTCTCTGGTGTAGGAGGAATTGCTGCTACATCCTTACTATTTTCTGATTTTGTCTCTGACTGCAGATCCTAGGTGGAAAGTTTCAGCTCATGAAAGATTACACTTTTTTTGTACATACAACCTTCTCTGTAACAGGATTCCAAAGATTGCATCCTTTAATGTTAGCACTATAGCCAATAAAAACACTTGGCAGCCTTGTTTTCCAACTTAGATCTTTTTACATCTGGCACATGTGCATATGCCTCACAGCCAAAGACTCGAATATTTCTAAGAGAGGGCTTCTTACCAGACCACACTTCCAAAGGTTTCTTATCAACAAGAGCAGAGTTTGGAGACCGATTAACCAAGTAACATGCAGTAGCAGTAGCTTTAGCCCAGAACTTCTCCTCCAAACCAGCACTACTAAGCATACTTCGTGCTCTCTCCATCACTATCCTATTGAACCTTTTTGCAATTCCATTCTGCTCTGGAATATAAGGTTTAGTCTTGTGTCTTTTGATTCCATGGTCTTTACAGTATCTTTCAAATTCATCATAACATAATTCACCGCCATTATCAGTCCTTAAGCATTTTATTGTTTTACCAGTCTAATTTTCAACAAGATTTTTGAACTCCTTAAATTGACTGAACACTTCTGATTTACTTTTCAAAAAATATATAAATGCTCTTCTTGAATAATCATCAATGAACGATACATAGTATCTTGATTTAGATAAAGAAGGAACACCTACTAGACCAAACACATCTGAATGGATATAATCTAACAAACCAGAAGATTTATGAGGACTGTCATAAAATGAAACACGATGTTGCTTTCCATATATACAATGTTCACAGAATTCAAATTTTAGATTACAATCTTCAAGCCCCTCAACCAGGTTTTTGTTCTTCAAGGTTTTTAAACCTTTTTCTCCTATGTGGCCTAATCTATGATGCCAAAGCATAGTCTTCTCTGCAAGAAGTTTTAATTCCGTAGAGTTTACATAATTAGGGATACTTCCCTCTTTACCTCCATGAGTAGATTTCAGTGACTTTGAAGAGACACTATTACATTGAACAGCTTGTGCATCCAGCTTGTACAGGGTACCAATTCGAGCACCTCTAGCCAGCACCATTGAACCTCTAGTCATCTTGCAACCACTTCCCAAGAACAAGACTTGTACTCCAATATCATTAAGCTTGTTGATAGACAGAAAATTTTGAGCCAGACCTGGTATGTGCATAACATCATTAATTCCCTTTACTCTACTATCAGGAAATTGTATTCTGACTCTTCCATGGCCAACTATCTCCAAAGTAGAATCACTCACCAAGTACACCTTTCCACCATCGTACTCTTCATACTTTGTGAACCATTCTCTGTGAGATGTCATGTGGAACGATGCTCCATAATCCATCAGCCAGACATCATCTGATGCCTGTGTAGCCAAGGCTGCAATGAAGGCATCACCATCACTATGAGAAGAACCATTATCGGAAGATCCTTTCTTCTTCTTTTTCTCCTCTTTACAATCCTTTTGGACATGACCAGGTTGCCCACAGTTCCAGCACTTCACCTTGGACTTTTTGCTAGGAGACTTTGATCTCCCCTCTAATTTTGATTTGGACTTCTTGTCCTTCTTCTTGCCTTTCTCCTTTGACCTTCCTCTGACATCAAGAGCCTCCTTAGCCATCTCAGAAGATTTTATTCTCATATCTTCTGACAGCAAAGAACCAACAACATCTTCCATCTTGAAACTGGATGTTGTACTCCCAATAGCCATCACCAGATGATCCCAAGAGTCTGGAAAAGAACATAACAAAAGCATACAACGATCTTCTTCTTCAATCTTTACACCAATAGATGTTAATTGTGTGAGCAACATGTTAAATGCATTCAAATGATCAGCTATACACCCTCCTTCCTGCATTCTCAAATATTAGAGCTTCTTTCTTAGGAATAGCTTATTCACCAAGGATTTCCCCTGATAAATGGATGCCAGTCTTTTCCACAAGAGAGGCAGTCTTCTCTTCATGCACATTGAGAAGAATTGAGTCTGCCAAATAGAGCCTTATTAGCCCCTTAGCTTTTCTATCTGTAAGGTCCCATTCTTCTTGCTTCATGCCTATAGGTTTAGTTCAAAACATAGCAAGCCAAAGGTCTTGATCTACTAAGAGATCCTCCATCTTGAGTTTTCACAATTCAAAGTTACTTCCATTGAATTTCTCTATTTAAATCTTCCCAGATGAACTAGACATCTTAACCTGTAATCAGAAATAACAATCTCTACAAGACTCCCACTGAACAGTATTGACACAAAAAACCCAATGTACCCCCAAGGATAACACAACTGGCCAAGCTTTGATACCACTTGTAAGGAAAATTAGATGCAGAAAACAATTCTCCTAACATTAATACCTCAGGAAAGAATGCAGAAGTACTTTTAAAATTTCCAATTACAGTCAAGTTAAGATGCACTATGAAACATATTACAGAAATAGAGTATTAGACAAACACACATGAACACCAGATATACGTGGGAAAACCCTTACGGGAGAAAAACCCACCACACCAAGAGAAATCACTTTGTATTATAGTAATCAAAATTACATACAATTCCAAACTTATCTTTCTAGTGTCATTATACAGCAGCATTCATCATGAACCTTCTTCAAACAGAAAAACATCCAAGTTATAGCCTTTACAGATTTTAAATCCTTCACTGATACAGTTTGAATTCTTCACACTTCACTGTTGATCGAACTACTATCCAACCCCCAAGCATTTGCAACTTGCAACTATATCCATGTCAAACTTTGTCTGTAGAACTTCCTTACAGAACCGTCGCAACTGACTGTCTTCCAATTGTTCCCCTTCGACTTCTTTATTCATCCACAAGACTTCACATAGGACGGTCAACCGGTCAACAGAATTCGTACTGTATTGGCATCTCAGTGAGACACTAACAGTGTCTCGCCAATGCCACAAATACTTCTCATTTATGTCACTAAGAGCCTCTGAGATCGCCAAGATGTTATATCGAGCTCCAAGAGATACACCGAGACATCACGTAGTCATCTTGACCTATCGCTTTTGCCAGAGGGTCATAGTGAATCACTAAGGTTACATCGAAAACATACACATGTTGACCAAACAATTGGCTTTCGCCAAGACATCATACCGAGATCCATATGTTTCACCGATGACCAACTATCACCAAGAGCTACCTTGATAGCCATAAGCTATTGGCAAGACATTCGCCATCGCTAAGAGGTTTCTCTGATAGCTTTAAGTTATACCGAAGGCTTCCAACACAATGAGCTATCGGTAAGGCATTTAACTCTCGCTAGGACTTCTCACCAACCCTACCAAGTCGCTCCGATGATCTACCTTTGACTCTCTGTCGGTAAGACATTTGTATATCGCCCAGACTTCATAACGAAGTCTTAGTGTTACACCGATAACTCCCAAGTGTATCCCTGTCAGTATGACATTCACTATTCACTAAGACATCTTCCCGAAACATTAGGGTTATCCCGAAGACATCAATACATACACTGTCGGCAATAGAATAACACTTCGC
Organism: Sequoia sempervirens; assembly: GCA_007258455.2. NCBI lineage: Eukaryota > Viridiplantae > Streptophyta > Pinopsida > Cupressales > Cupressaceae > Sequoia > Sequoia sempervirens. The sequence goes on from VDFB02110034.1 coordinate 130,144, forward strand.
TGAGACATCTTAGCGAGAACCTTCAATTTCACTGAAGATCACAATCTCCAAGAGTCTTCCCGATGCACAATTGAATGGCCTTTCAGCCAAAGGTCTCTCGAGCACTATAAGGTCATATCGAATACATCATGCTACAACAATAGACTCCACTATGTAACCTTCCAGAAAGACTTCTTCAGGGTCATAGCGACCTGTTCAAAACATGATGATACAAACTGCTTGTCGGCCAGACAAATAGGATGTCACACCGACTTGGCTCTAATGGAGGTTTCAGCCTGTAATGTTTGAGGCACTTTTTCCAACACCATTAATCCCTTCTATTCCCATCTAATTACCCTCTCTTTTTCACCTGATGTTCCATTATCCCCTCTTGGTCTTGTCCCACTATCTTTCCCTAATTCACCCTATGTTCCTTTATTCCCTCCTAATCCTATCTCATTAACCTCTAATAGTTCACACTATATTTTGTTATCCGATCCTATCCCATTCCATTAATCTATTCTAGTACATCCCATGTTTCATTATCACATTAGACTCCCATCCCATTGTACCCTCTATTATTTCACCATGTGTTCCATTATCCAATGTTGGTCTTGTCTCTTTATCCCTTCTATGCTATAGCACCTCCATCCAAATTTTATCCTATACACCGTTAGAAGAAATCTTTCCTTCCACTCATTATTGACCAAATTTGTCTTCTCCATTATTGTTGTACACCTCAATAACCAACTTCATGTGCTATAGTAAAACCCTAGACACATCCTAATTCATCATATGTTCCATTATCCCTTTGAAAGTTGCTAGTAACATAGTAATCCTCACTTCATTCCTGTGAACTTCATTGTGGCATTATCACTATGTTGATAGCATGCCCTCATTAACATTAGTTCATCAACATATGCAATACAATTCTCAATGAGCACTAGACTTTGGCATTTGCAAGAGTTTGGACTATCCTAGTGGACTTAGTACTTTCACCATTCCATGATCTATAAGCACTATACTATAGTCTCAACTGAGGCCAACCATTTACTCTCAAGTGAATTTATGATAGTTATAAAGGGACTACCTGAACTTATTTATATTACTGTTAAAGATATGTCATTTCATTTGTAGTTGTTGACATCAGATAGCCCTGGTGATGTTGGTGGCACAATGGACCATGGAGTTGTTGTAGCAATAGTTAGTTCTAATCCATTGAGAGGTATGCAATAGATTAGTCGATTTGACATTATATTTTCTCTTTTATGGTCTATTATAGAAAATTTTCATGATACTTTTATGTAGTTTAATTTCTATCTTGATGGTTGCTACAGGTTGGTGTCATTCTAGATCGTGGACATGGTAATGTTGTAAATGTGTATGATGACTATTTGTATGTGGTAAGTGACTATATTTTATTATATGTCATTCCACAATTTAATTTCTATGTATTAACATCTATACTTTTTATTGTATCAAGTGCAACTCCAAAGTATTCTAGAGAGGAGGTCTAGTGAGCATGTTCGAAAGACAAGAGAACCAACGGGTGCTCCATCTAGCTAAATTTCGAAGGCGGCATGAGATCTTTTTCCTTCCCCTATAGGGAAATGACTATGTAGTTGGGTCATTTGTTGTATGCCTATGTGGCATTTTGGAACATATGTTTTGTACTATCGATATATACGTGACATTTTGTGTCTATATGGCTCTTTTGTACTAATCATCTATGGCTTTCTTGGATATATTTTATATACTTTTATCAATATATATCATTGTATAGCCTTACAACTTTTTGATTCAAGAAATTCTTATTTTGCTACTACCATTCTTGAATGATGTTATCATGTGTATTGTGTAAATTGTATGCTTGAATGTTGTAGGCATGGATTTTTTTTACATCTAATGATTAATTAATTACTGTTGAATGCTCAATAAGCCCTATCTAATGCATATTGTGTAAATAAGCTCCATTCCTAATGGTTTGTATCCTTTGCAATGCTTCAACTACTTGTGCCTCACTTATTCACATGTATGATTCACTTATTCACCTATATACTTCACGTATATTGCATGTATTCATGTGTATGCTTCATGCTTCCAATGAATAGTAGCAAAAATCTTTTGGGGAAAAATTTGGCAAACCAAAAGTATAAGAGTTTTTGAAAAAATTGAGAAAAAATCATGAAAAAAGGGGAAAAAATCATATTTAAAAAAAACGTAAAAAATTGTAGAACAAAAGATAAAATCTATTTTTTTAAAATTGAAAGGTATTTCCATAGCATAGAGATATAGAGAGAAAATAAAATAAATATTTTAACTAATGAATTGTAAAAAATAGATTTTTGTAGTTTATATTCATATCGCTGATTACATTGCATTGCACATCTTTCAAACTCAAAGCATTACTTCGCATTGCATAACTAATAATGGGTGGGTGCATGAAGTTGGTCGCACTTTTGTGGGAAAATGGGAAAAAACTGGGGAAACACATAACATGCTCGTGTTATAACGCGAGTGAGTTATGTGCTTTTAAAAGAAAAGAAAAAAGTGAAATGTGTATCATTTGTTTTTCACTGTTTCTCAGCTTTGCCCCCGGCCAAAAACCCTCAATTTTGCACTCGCATTCTAGGAGGAAGGACTTCTACAAATTTCATCAAGAACAGTTGTATTTTGCCTGCAAAATGGTGCCATGACGACGAAGAGATGTAGGAGGTAAGTATTGTTTACTATTTGTTTTGAATTTGTTAGTTTGAAATTGATTTTTTTTTTTTAGGTTAGATTTGATTGTTTTTTTTAAATCTGTAGGAAATCCTACAAATCCTCAACAAGAAGAGGAGGTAAATCCTCAACAAAATCAACCTCAACAACAAAATCAACCTCCCCCACCATTCTCTCAATTCCCTCCTGGCACTCAAGAAAATTTGAGGAGTGAAATTGAGAACAATAGAAAACAACTTGAGGATCTTATCAGTAGGTTGAGTGATCCAAATGCTTCAACCACAGAAAGAATGCTTCTAGAAAATTCATTGAAAGACATGTTAAAAAATGTAGATGCAATCACCCAACAAATATCTAGATGGCAAGATAGGAGGCAGACAACTAGGGAATATTATGCAAACAAATTATCATATTTAAACAAGTAAAAGATTTAAAAATTACTAAAGGTGATTTGTGCTCTCTATTCACTGACCCTAAAACAAATCAAAATCTTACCCTCAATGCAAAGAGGTTTCTTATTCATTGGTGCCACCACCAAGAGATTAAGAACTATTTTTATGAAAGATGGTATATGGTCTTTGATTACCCAGCGTGCAATAATTGTGAAGTCCCCCAATATTTTCTTAGGAAACTATACAATGAGTTTGTATTGAACCAAATCCCAAATTATTTTGATATGAGGGAGTTCCAGGGTAGAGGTGGGGGGTTAGCTCAGGATAGGCCCGTGTACAGCTAGATCCTACGCGGCAAGGGAGACAACCTCTCGCTAGGCAGCCTCATGATCAGATTGTGATGCCTACCGTTGTGAAGGAGAGTGCCGACATAGAGACATTGCAAGCTATCACAACTTTGGCCCAGAATGTCATCCATCACACTAGCCCTATTGTACAGTGCCATCCAAGGGAGTCTTCAGGTGGTGGCCTTCGAACCCATGTGTGTCAATCTTGTGGGGCAACTTGTTCGTATGACCCTACCGACACTCAAGAGGGTGCTATGCAGGATCCATATGCTACTACACAGCCTAATCTGTATGCATCTATGGGGATGGAGAGGACGACTGACATTTTTCATGATGCATATGGCATTGACACTCAGGTAAAATTCAACATGTTCATTGAATTTAATTTATTAAATTTCAATTGTGAAATGCAAGATTAACTAATTTAGTTTTATTATTTTAATAAAATTGCAGGGTCACAGTGTAGAGACTAGATACACCAATCATCTACCTACTTATTTTTGTAGTACACCTATCGGTGGGGTATGTAAAGTTAGTAAACAATTATAAATTTATTACATGTGTTAATAGCATTTTTTTATGAATGGTATTTTAATATGTGATTTTGGATGTTGAATAGGGTACTATTGGAGGTTTCAAGGAAACACCTCGAGTGCTAGTATATTTGATCAAATGTTCACGAAGGTAATCTAGAATTTAAAGAGAACTTAAGTAATGAATTCTAAGTTTAATAGATTTGTGTAGTTTATATTCATATTGTTGACCTTACGTTTGCATTACACAGTCATTCAAAATCAAAGCATTACTTCAAATTTGATAACTAATAATGGAAATATATTTGTTTAATACTTGTACTCAAAATTTTGTTCATTAGATCTCATACATTATAAGTCATCACACGGATTCGCTATTGTAACTTTTTTGTGATTGAATAATTTGTTGTTTTATTTTTAGATGTTGGTGATAGAAACACTGCCAAATGTTACGGGCAATGGATATTGAATTGTTTCCTCCATTATACAATCCTCGATTACTTTCACGATAGGGAGGTATGAGGCAAATTACTAGAATTTCAATTTACATTCATTGTTATAGATGAACTAGTTCTAGTGAAAAATCAAACCATTATTGATTTGTAGTTTAATTTCTATTTGGATGGTTTATACAGGGCTTGAGCACACCTAAGCATCGTCGTGCAAATATTTCCCTCGAGGAGCATGATCGTCAGATGGCTGTAAGTGATTAAATTTTGTTAAATATATTAATTTTTATAATGTAATTTCTATATATTAATGTCTTTACTTCTTATTGTAACAGTTGAAACTTCACCATAAGCTAAACACTAGGAGGAGTAGTAGGAGCACTCCTCGAGCATAGCAGAAATGGGTGACAGACTTATCGCCATCGGATCGCCCAACAAAGGGAAAGAAAATTGTATTTGAACCAAAGCATGGAGAGAAATGAATTTTGAATGCATAGAGCCCTTTGTTGTATGCCTACATGGAAATTTTGTACATATTTTTTATTAGATATATTTGACATTGAATATCTATATGGCATTCTCGTAAGCCTATATGGCTATTTTGGAACTATATTTTATACTTTATATTGACATATATTTGATGTATGCGTACATGGCTATTTGCTTAATACAAATCTTTTTATTGATGAATTGTCCATATTTGCAAATTATAAATTCATGGTTCAATAAGATATGAGTTATATTGGCATTCAAGTGTATACTTCCACAACTTAAGCACATATATTTTTGACTTGCGATGTTAACATGAAAAGTGTAGAAATTTATGTGTTTGGAAGTCAAATGTAAGCCAATTTTCCAATTCTTAGTTCTTGCATACTCGATCTTATGGACTTATTCCTTCCTAGCACATATTGTGAATATTTCTCATTTGGTGCAGAAGATAGATTCCTCAATTTTGAACCACTCATAGCAAAGAGATTCACAATAATGCTTGCTGTTAGACACTACTCCATACTTCTCTTCTCTAGACCATAAAGGATTGAAAATGCCAGAATTTTGATGCAATGATAGTCATGAGATGAGAGTTTATATAACCATGCCTATTTTGAAACTTCACATCTAATACTGCATCAACAAGAACTTAAGAAGTGTTGTATAAGATTGTTAGGTTTGATGGGCCTTCTCTTCCCTAAGGGAGGAGGCACGCATCTTAATTTTTGAACAAAATTTTAAGTGAAACATTTTACCTAAAAGCTTCAAACCTTTTGACATATTTTTGCTAAGTCTATCTTGAAAATTATCAATCGTTCAAACTCTAAAGGAGATTCTCCCTGAAAAACAAACTTTACCCTTTTTCCCAAGGAAAGAAATTGCAACAAGTTGCATGATTTATCTTATTTCTTTCTCAAAGTTCCTGGTCAATCATTCATGGCTCAGGATAGTTCCGTTCCAAGGAAAGGACACCCAAAAAATCACTGAGATTCTTCTACGATTTGCAAGAAATTTTTGGCTCTTTCACAATGTAAATAATTATGTAACACTGTTTTCTTGTTTTCCTTCCACACAGAAAAATGTTCACACTTTTTAGATTGATTAATGATCAATAATGGCTGATTGTAAACACTTGACATTTTTATGTTTGAACTTTAATTTATAATTTTGTATCATGACATTCAAGTAGATCACTAATATTTTAATATTTCACTATGAAAGTGGTGGTGTATTTTTGCTATGTTATTTGACTATTAATATGGTGGTGTATTCTGAACTTGATTACTGCTTCAAATATGTATCTATTTCTGATTTTTATATGTTTTTGTATGACCAAACCCAAAATGAACCCAACCCCAAAAAAAAAAATTCCCGAACCGGCGAACCGGGTTCTCGAACCCGATCCCGAACCCAAAATTGAACCGATAACTTAGTAAAAAATAGATTTTTGTAGTTTATATTCATAACATTGATTACATTGCATTGCACATCTTTCAAACTGAAAGCATTGCTTCACGTTTCATAACTAATAACTAGATGCTTATAAATGAAAAAAATTCAATTACAATATAGTTTTTACAAAGTAAACCTAAGCAGAACTTATGCAATTACTTCACATTGCATAACAAATAACTAGGAGCAGCTGCCAATTGCATTTGGTTGCCATGGCATTCCATTAGGTCATAAGACCTTATTTCTTTGAGGCATTTTTTCAAAGAGTTCACTACCTTGTCTATGCTAACACATTTTTCATACATATCTATCAAAGCATTTAGCCAAACAGTTCATTGCCTTGTTGCTATCGCTAAAATCCTAAAAAAGGTGCTTTTGAACAAGCTATGGATGCTTAGAAAAAATATATCATAGCATAATAGTAAGCAATAGCATAGACAAGGGAATGAACTGTTTGAAAAAATGCCTCAAAGAAATGTGGTCTCATGGTGGTGGAATGCCATGACAAGCAAATTGTTGTGGATTGTCATGGCATTCCATCACCATGAGACCACATTTCTTAGAGGCATGTTTTCAAAAAGTTTGTTGCCTTGTCTATGCTAATACATTTATCATACATGTTTACCAAAGCATTTTATCAAACAGTTCACTTCCTTGTTGCTATGGCTAAAAGCCTAAAATAGGTGCTTCCAAAAAAGCTATGGGTGCTTGTGGAAAAAATCTATCAAAGCATACTAATAAGCAATAGCATAGAAAAGGTAGCAAACTGTTTGAAAAAAATCCTCAAAGAAATGTGGTCTCAATGGTGACAGAATGCCATGACAATCCATAGCAATCTTCTTGTCATGGCATTCATCATACCATCCCATCACCATGAGACCTCATTTCTTTGAGGCATTTTTTCAAAGAGTTCACTGCCTTATCTATGCTAACACATTTTTCATACATGTCTATCAAAGCATTTAGCCAAATAGTTCATTGCCTTGCTGCTATGGCTAAAAGCCTAAAATAGGTGCTTTCAAACAAGCTATGGATGCTTAGAAAAAATTTATCATAGCATAATCATAAGCAATAGCATAGACAAGGGAATGAACTATTTGAAAAAAATGTCTCAAAGAAATGTGGTCTCATGGTGGTGGAATGCCATGATGGTGCAGGAGCACCAAAGCTCCTTGAGGATCATTTGGAGATTCAGGAGATGGTAGGGGTCTTGAAGACCTATAAACCTTTCTAGAGCATCAATTATAGCATTTTGAAGCCTATAATGGCATTTGGCATGGATGAGTGTAATAGGAAGATCAAAAGTCCTAAGAGTCCTGATAAGGACCATAGGACCAAATTGACTTGTAAATGGAACAATGATGTTCTAGGAGTTTAAATAGGTATATGATGTTTTAATTAGGTTAAATAAGGTTTAATGATGATATGTAATAGTTTTGGAAGCTTTATAGTTAATAGGAGTTAATAAATTGCAATGTTGGAAATTCAAATTTTTGAAATCCAACTTTGGGTGGAAAAGTGAGTTTTAGGAGTTTTAATCACAATAATGTAATAAAATAAATTCTAATTGGTTGTGAAAGTTTTAGGATGAGTCTATATGCCTAGAGAAATCATTTGTATGGAGGGTTGGCTGATATTGCAAGTGTTGTACGAACTGCTACAAAAAATCAATAAAAACTTCAATCTTTTTGCATTTTCTTGAGTTTTTTTGATGAATCTTTGATTCATTTTGGTGTCATTCTCATTTGGATGGTTTAAGAACTTGTATTTACATGAATTTAACCTTTTTAATGACCTGAATAATGTTGGGAATCAGTTTCTTGTGTTATATTGCTGACTGTCCTCAAAAAGTATAAATTTTTCACTAGTTTCGAGAGTCTTCATGAATAAATGATCCATTTCATGGGAGAGTGTGACTGAAATTTTTTGAAATGGATCATATCTAACTTGTATTATACATATCTAACAAGTTATTGTGCAGGAAAGAGTGATTCTTGGCTGTACACCGAGTTTTAACAAGGAAAAGGGCATGAAAATGGTGCCTAAAGTGTAACAGCAGGAGATCTACCTTAATAAGGGGTATATTTCTGAGTTTAAGGTGTTTAGATATGTTGAGTTATTGGTGAAAATTCCAAGATAAGTTTCTAGAAGTGTTGGGAAATCTAATCTTCAAGAGGCCCTAGTTTTGGAGCAATTTATTGAGGGTGTCAAAGAAGACTAATACCTTGAAAATATTTGGTTTGGGAACATTTTAAAACATTTTTGAAAGTTTCATAGTCAGGGGATAAGTTTAGAGAGGGGTTGCTTTGAAAAAGTGAGCTAATTAGGCCTTAAATTTGAGGAAACAACAGATTTTGGTAGGTTTGATCCAAAACAAGTGCCATAAATGATTTGATATGTTGTGTATCATCATGAATCACATCTAAATCAGTCATTATATTCAGGATTCCTTTGGGGAAGTTGAGTGAAAAGTCAAAAAACCATCGCTAGAAGCCTAGTCAAGGTGCAAAAAGTGAGTTTTGTCTAAGACAGAGGTTTGGTGCTTTGAAACCATTCAAGACAAGTTTTTTTGAGTTCCTTGAGATCACTCCAAGGGTTTGGGTCCATTAGGAAAGCATCTAAGTTATAAGTGCACTATTGAGGCTTGTCTCCATCAGGGTGCCTTGAAGAGTGTTTGAGATTGCATCATTGTAATCCTTGAAACTTTGAGTTTTGACTAAAGTCCCATCCCCTTTGCATCACATGACAAGAAAATTGTTGTGGATTTTCATGGAATTCCATCACCATGAGACCACATTTCTCTGAGGCATTTTTTCAAATAGTTCGCTGCCTTCTCTATACTAGTACATTTATCATACATATTTACCAAAGCATTCCATCAAACAGTTCGCCTCCTTGTTCCTATGGCTAAAAGCCTAAAATAGGTGCTTCCAAAAAAGCTATGGATGCTTTGAAAAAATATATCAAAGCATACTAATAAGCAATAACATAGAAAAAGCAGCAAATTGTTTGATAAAAAGCCTCAAAGAAATGTGGTCTCAATGGTGATGGAATGCCATGACAATCCACAACAATTTTCCTGTCATAGCATTCGTCATGCCATTCCATCACCATGAGACCACATTTATTTGAGGCATTTTTTCAAAGAGTTCACTGCCTTGTCTATGCTCTTATGAATAGAATTTATTGAAATTCAAGATTCTCTTATAATGTCTACATCATAGGTGGTCATGATAAGGTTAAATTCAAATGAATAACTTGAAATTTCCTCATCAAGCTTCGCACACACTTTTTAATGGCTTAAAATCATAATTGATATTTTTCAAGATCATCAAAATAAGGATATTGTATTTCTTTTCTACTTGTGATTCTCTTGGATGGCTCATAAATCTGCATTTTATGCAAGGGGACACCAATCAATGTTTGTATGGTTACATACAAATACACAAAGTAAAATAGGATGATAGCATTGGCATCAACCAAACTGACGTGGATACAAGTATAAATTAATAAGAACCATTGTGCATATACTTACAAATCAATCCAATGAACCATCTGGGTCTACTATACTCTTTATTGTGTCAAGTATTGCCTCATGGTCAGACTCACAGACCTTCCACAATGTCTTGTTCAAAGGTCTACCCCCATATTTTCTCAAACGAACATTGGATGCCACAACAAGGTTTGAGTAATGAAGAATCTTACGATGCTTGTCAAATTCCTCAAACAACCAATGTTTAACACTCTTATGTGGGTACCTTCTCAGCCACGTTCCAGTAACAACAACTGAGCCTATAGGGTATTCAATGTTTTCTCCATCTATAATCGGGGCTTCCAATTTCTTTTTTTCCTCAACACAATGACAAAAGTAATAGTCTATACCCTCTTCATTGTCTTCATCTACAATAACTGCATAAACATGCCCTGCATTTATATGTGCGACATATCTCTTGAAATTAGTCAACATTATGAATACAGTACAAAGTAAGATAACAATATGGAATTTCAAATACTAAGAAAGTAGATATATTACCTAGTTGAAATAGATCTGATACATGGTCAAAGTCGACCAATGATTCCATCTATGTTAGTTCCATTCCATCGGAGGGTGATACATGTGAAGTGGGCTAAGATAACTTTTCAACCATTTGTCAACCCACTCCCCTAACTCACAATCATTCCAGGCTTGCATTGTACATGAAGAACAAAAACATGCCATCTTACGTGTATTGATACTCCATGAACCTGCATTTGAGCTAAGGAAAGAGTGCAACTCACTCGATCTTGTTAGTGTATGATAATCCTCATATGCTGCAATGTTAGTATCATCCATCAACCAAAAAAATCTATGAACTAAAGATGTACCTTCATTACCTAGACCCATCGAACCATTACACCATTTGATGATTGACCTTGCATCTATCAACTGTGCACTATCTTTATACTTTAACTCTTCTCGTGCTAATGCTCTTTTCACGCATGCTCCTACACCGTCATGCTCTCCCTTTCCATGTCCAACCTCACAAAAGTTCCACATATGTTGAACATGTGTAGTGAGATGCATCTTGCATAACCAGTAGAACATGCACGCGTTCTTGAACTATGCTGCACAGTTATCTGACCATATTATATGTCGATCATAATATATGCCCCTTTGAGCCAAATGATTGTAGAACATCTGGAAGCAACCTTGCACAAACTCTATAGAATGCATGTGATCATCACTAATATAAAAGTGATACTCCCTCATACCTTCCTTTCATCCTGCGTACTTTCCGGTATGCATGAATTCATGTGCACAAATATTGAAACACAGTATTGAGTTGTAATACTATGGCGCACCTCCCATTGTGGCGCTATAGGGGTGTAGTTCTCTACAAATTCAACCAGCGATGCTACCAGGTGGAAAGGTGTCCTTGCATAGCTTGAATTGTGTGTCCGACCATCGAGGCTCTATGGGTATGCCTTGCATACTCATACACTAGATTCTCATGAAACATGGACATGAGTGATACACTAGAATCTTTGAATAACCAACTCACACCTTTTTTCTTTAGACCCATCTTTTGTAGCATATGCCACTGTTTTATACTTCCCGAACTCTACTAGTTTTTGTCCCGCCTCATATGTGCTTTCCATATGTTGACATACTAGCATTCATTGCAAGCCACCACAACACTCACATGAACCATCCAAGCATGTTGTCCTATAGAATATTTGGCCATCCTCTATTTCACATAAAAATTTTGATAAGAACTTTCTTGAAGATTTTGGTGGGGCTTCTATGCCACAATCCTGCAAAACATCGTTAATATGCAAATGTAAACATATAGAACGATAAACATCATAATGGTTAGAGAATTCAATATGTAGTTTACAACAACAAGTAGTGCGTGTGTGATTTATCTTGACATAAAAGGTTTAATCATTTCAAAAAATCTTTGAGAAATACTAATTTGAGGATAATCATTTTGAAATTTATGAAAAAATTGGGTTTGAGTCGTATCCAAAAAATGCTTTGGATGTGGCTCATGGTTTCGATTACCGATTCTCCTTCTTACAACATCCCTTTGATTCAGAGATGGCCTTGTATTATTCTTCCAATAATCTTCAATTAGTGTTCTCAATGCTTCAACAACTTTTTTATCTTTGTGTGGCAGTCTCCCCAAGAATGCCCATAATTCATTTGAATCGATGCCCTCAATTCTTTGTCTCCTTTGAACGGCGTTTGATAAAGTTTTTCTACTAATTCACATTTGTTCACTTGTATTTTTAATGAGGCAAGATCTCTTTGTTTGATAGCTTACCAAAGTCGATGTAATGACATGTTAGGTGACATTACTATCCTTTGAGCATGAGGTCTTACCCACACTGTCATAAGCATCCATTAGATTCTTCACAATAGTGTTTTCACTTGATGCATTCGATGTTCTCAACCCAAGAGTCTTCATGATGTTTCTATACTTTAAACCCCACATCATTTGAACAAATAGTTGACATCTTACGGTCTCATTTAGCCTTTCAAAGAACATTTTCCAAATCTTATTAGCATATCTTCTA
>VDFB02110035.1:0-59146 GCA_007258455.2 Sequoia sempervirens
TAGTAATGTATGTGCAAAAATTACTATGGAAATAATTTAATATAGTTGTTACTTTGGATAAGGTATTCAAACAAGAAGGTGAAGGTGATGATCAACAAAGGTTTTGCCAACTACTCACAAATATTAGAGATGTACATCCAAAAATCAATTAATGAATATTATTAATAACAAGAACCAATGTTTCATTACATCAAAGAGTTAAGGAAGAGTTTGATAATAATATTCTTTTATTTGCAACAAATGGTAATGTACATAACTATAATGGGAAAAATATATTCATTAATAAGATTGATAGCCCGTAGCATTCAACTAAAGAAGGTAGTACTAGTCCAACATGAGGTCAAAATAATGAATTGGATGTTGAGTTATTAATTACTAAGGATGCAAGAATCATGTTAAACTCTAATATGTGGATAGAATTAGGTCTTGTAAATGAAGCTTTAAGATACATTTGAAATATCATATACAAATTTGGAAGTACTCTACTAGATCCACCAACATATGTTATGGTTGAAAAATTGAAAACAAGGATGCAACTCACCGAAAAGAGAGCTGAAAAAGAGAATCCACTAGGACACAAACAACAATATATGACTAAATAAACTATTAAAAATTGTATATATAAATGACTAAGTTTAGTCACGTGACTATTAGTGGTTTATTTGTAGTCATTTATAACACTACTAAATTTATGACTAAACTATTTTAGTCATTGATTTTTAGTCATCGATTTGGTCATTGATTTGATCATTGATTTGGTCATTGATTTAGTCATTGATTTGGTCTTTAATTTAGTCATTTATTTAGTCATGGTAGTAATTTATTTAGTCATATATTTAGTCATTAATTTAGTCATATATTTAGTCATTGATTGTTGTTAACTGGTCATTTATTTAGTTGTTGTAGTCATTATTTTAGTCATATATTTAGTCGTTGTAGTCATTATTTTAGTCATATATTTAGTCATTACTTAATTTATTAATTTAGTCATTACTTTAGTTATTAATTTAGTCATTACTTTAGTCATATATTTAGTCATTAATTTAGTCATATATTGTCATTAATTTAGTCATATATTTAGTAATTAATTTAGTCATTACTTTAGTCATATATTTAGTCACTTTTATTTACTCGTTTCCATTAATTGGTAGTAAATATAGTCATGAAATGAATAATTTATTAAGTACCATAAATCTTGTAATGTAAAACTAACATCATATTAAACTTGAACTAAGAGATAAAAGCAAATAAAAATATTACATATACGAACAAGCTAAAACATGCTAGAATTAAAAGGTTGATTCAACATCATGATAAATAAAGGTAATCTGCAATAAAAAATTTAATGCAAATATATATATATATATATATAGTTACAAGATGTCAAAGTTGTCTAAGAGTTTCCAACTCTTTCAAATACACTATGATAATTAAGATCCCTAAACAACACATTCAAAATACTGCATAAAGTAGTGAGCCAAGATGTCTAACATTAACTAGTACATGATAAACATGTTCAATTGTCATTTTTTTACAAATATTTTTGTGGCCACCATGTGAAGGTTCCCTCTTTCTCTTTCAGACAAACAACTTCATCTATTTTGTCTTCATAAACAAGGGGTATGTTACTTGTGACCTTTAGAATGTTTACATTTGCATCTCTTGTTAAGTTGACTCCCTAACTTTATCCCCTTCTTTGAGTTTATCAATACATTTTTGCAAAAAAAAATAAATAACACATTATATTACATAAGTAATGATTACCCTTGTTTGCATAATAAAACAACCATTACTTATTTAAATAGTACTTGCATGTGTGTTAAAATAATTGCAAAAGGAAAATTTCAAAAATAATTGCAATGATCAATCTAATTTACTAAAAAACCAACATTCATTGCACTACTTACAATGTTACTATTAGCTTCATGCTAATCAGATACAAATGCCACAAATATAAACACTATATTACCATGCACACAATATGAGAGCACTACTACTACTGCTGCAAGGTGAAGGTGAAATACATTGGGATGTACAAACACAGTGGCATTAAACCTCTAAAACATAACCCCATGCATCCAAAAATCGAGAAAAAATCGGATTTTAAAAAAAAGGTAAAAAATTGTAGAACAAGAGATAAAAACTATTTTTTTAAAATTGAAAGGAATTTCCATAGCCTAGAGATATAGAGAGCAAATAATATAAAGAGTTTAACTAATGAATTGTAAAAAATATATTTTTTTAGTTTATATTCATATCTTTGATTACATTGCATTGCACATCTTTCAAACTCAAAGCATTACTTCACATTGCATAACTAATAACTAGATGTTGATAGATGACAAAATTTCAATTACAATATAGTTTTTACAAAGTCAACCTAAGTAGTTATGCAGTTACTTCACATTGCATAACTAATAACTAGGAGCAGCTGCCAATTGCATTTTCTTGTCATGGCATTCTATGAGACCACATTTCTTTGAGGCATTTTTTCAAACAATTCACTGCCTTATCTATGCTACCACATTTTCCATACATGTCTACGAAAGCATTTTGTCAAACAGTACACTGCCTTGGAAAAAATCTATCAAAAGCATAATAGTAAGCATGAGACCATAATAGTATGAGGCTCCATAAATCTTTCCCCATCCCTAAATAAAAATTAGAACTATCGGCCTAACAATGCCTCATCGACGGAACCCCCACTACAGCCTCGTCGATGGCCCAATGAAAGCAACTCATAACCTAGTATCAGTGTAACAATACCCTATTGGGTTGACTCCTAAGGTGCTCTCCCCAATAGACCGATAGAGTTAACAAAAGTAAGCACATCGCTATGACACATAAACATCGGTGGAGAAAATGTTTGCATTCCCCCGATGCCCCGATATAACCATGGATTATCAAGTGCATAATGTATATCGGTGGATTTGGGGTGCATCGGGGTGACGTTATTTGGCATCTCACTGATAGACCTAAGGAAAGTTGTTCATCGGTTGAGAAGGTGGCTATCGATGGAAGAAGAATCATAGTCTCACTAATATGGTGATAATGATTATTCTAACTGATATGACATCCTGAGGCATCATCGAGATATTTAAAATTAATGTTCTCCCCCGATGATAAGATTGAAACAGGTGGTGCATTTAGGGAGCTCTAAAATGGAGTACTTGCAGGTTTCAATTCTTGAAGTGAATGAGAAAAGTGTGTGGAGTCAGGTGGTGGTGATGACTGATGTATGTCGAGTATTTATGGAAAGGAATGTGAATGAAGTTATTAAATTCTTGAGGCATTACTTACTCGATGCTCCTCTATTGTGGAGAATAATAGGTGTGAAAATGGTGTACAGGAGGTGGTGGCTCTATCACTACAGAGGTGATGGAGGTTGGTTTCACACTTAAAATGAAGAAACAACTCTCACACTTTTATGGAGAACCATCGGTAAAGAGACTGATGGGGTGTTTCTTGCACAACAATGAATGATTAGTGTAGTCAGTGCAACTAATTCTAGGAAGAGGATTTGGCTAGCTCACGCACAGGTACAAAACTAATTTGGACATTTATTCGCTCATAATGGCTTGGGGCTTAGATTTGGGAGAGTTGATTGAAGTTGTGAAAAAGGTGATGAAGGCACTGGTGCATAAAGATTATCTGAAGAACATGGAATCAC
Source organism: Sequoia sempervirens (assembly GCA_007258455.2). Taxonomy (NCBI): domain Eukaryota; kingdom Viridiplantae; phylum Streptophyta; class Pinopsida; order Cupressales; family Cupressaceae; genus Sequoia; species Sequoia sempervirens. The sequence continues at coordinate 3,671 of VDFB02110035.1, forward strand.
TATTGGAATGGATGATTCTGAGAGTTGGGATGGATATCGGTGAGGGAATTGAAAGCAAAGAGGAAGAAGAAATAGTGAAATGAGTACCCTTTGTGAAATGGTCAGAAGGAAAACATAAATCCAGATGGAGAGAGGGAGCAACACATGGGTGGGAGGCTCTGAAATTGATTGTGGAATTAATAGAGGTTGAGGCAGTGATAAAGAAGGCAAAGGATGAAGCGAAGCGGCTGAAGAAGTTGGAGCAACTAGAGAAGTTGGAGCAGCTAGTGAAGGTGGAGTAGTGACCTCAGAGGAAGAAGAAGAACGAGACCTCTATGGAAACTGTGGCAAGTAGCTCGTCTACAGCTCTACAGTTAACATAATCCTCTGCCATGAATTTGAGTTTTTTGGTTGTTTGTAGTTAGTTTTTGGGGGTTTTACAAAACTGTGGGAAACGAAAAGGAGTTTTTAGTTTGCAGGGTAGTTAGTAGTTATTCGTAAAAGATGATGAATGTAATTTTTATTAAAAAATTTGATTCTAAAACTGTTGTTAAGGATTGGTAGTGAAGTCACTGCAAATAAACTATAAATTTTGAAAACAATGAATATATAAACTCTCCATCCATACAACTATAATCTCAAAAAATATTGTAAATAAGAAAATTAGTAGTTTGAATGCAAGTAATCTATGTCAATTGTTAAACAATAATATTCTCCAGTTGTCACCTAAACCTGATTAAAGAAGTAATGAGCACTTATTGGTAATCATTCCTACCCACCAAAGTGGCTCATCTAGGTAAGAATAACCTCCCACTCTTGCAATAATTTTTTCATGGTCACTGTTAGTATGTAAAAATAAATTTGGAAAGAACATAGTTGCAAAGATAGAATAGAATGAAGACTCTCAATAAGCTATTTTCACATTGTAGTTTTCTGACAATCCAACATGACACTGAATCTTAGTGTTTGATTTTTGTTCAACACAAAAACAAGAATTGAGCAATTGGATAGAACACTGAAATCAATTTGTTTTTCAAAATAAGTTAGTATACTCAAATGTGAAAGGAGATGAAAGCATAATCAAAGAAATGTGTTAAAAGGGTGCCTACATTTATGTGCAGTGCAAGTGGAAATTGTCTAAATTTTGAAGTTCAATATTGAAATTTTATTTAAAATTGAAATATAAATGTCCTTAGTTGATCAGAAGTAACTAGTAGATAAAGCTAACTAGTTCAAGGTATTCACTATCATGTTTAAACATTTCCTAAGTATCTACTAAACCAATAAATCTTGTGTAGAATGTATATATTTCTAAGTTGAAGATCTTATTTATAGTCATGGAGAGTTACATGAGGTATAGGTCAGGTCTCTAGCTGATATATAATTGGTGCAAATCTAAGGTCTTAAGTTGTCCTGCCCAATAATCTTTATTCCAATCTTTAAATGACATAAAAGATTGAGGCTTATCCTTTGTTGTTCTCAAATTCTCAATCAAACCATCTTAACCATATCATACTAAAAGTTTGTTGTTAGGACCAAAAAATGTAAGTTTTGAGATTCCCACTCAATCTCAAGGCCAAAAGCATAACATCTAGTTTAAAATAGGTACAAACCAAAATATTGAAATAGTATAGTGATATCTTCAACAAAACCCTAAGTACTTAAATCCTTCCATGGTTTTTGGTTGATGTAATTAAATTATCATAGATGATCTAAAAGGTCAAAGGGCCTTCATTTTTCTTGTAAGTTGTAAGCCCTAAAAACAAGTTAGTCAGACATCAAGGTAAATACATGACTGGAACATGGGTGAGGTAATAGTCATCAAGGTGATTACATGACTGGAACAAGTGTGAGGTAACAAAAGGAACAAGCGTGAGGTAATAGAAGGCATTATACCTCTATCCTCATCACCCAAATCAAGATTTGAGGCAAGCGGAGGAATGTAGCCTACTCACTACTTCTGCACAATAAACTTTAATCTATACTTTCTTTATAAATGTTCTAAAAAAGAATGTCATATGACCACCAAAATAATTTCAACTATCACAGTTATATGATTTTTCATCAACACCATCTCATCACAAAACCATCAGTTATAATTTAATCTTGATTGAGGAAATACATACCCGATACATCCTCTTCAATACAAGGAAGGTGAGCTCAGTCACTTGTTCAAGCCAACAAGTACTCCACAACCTCTCTCCTCCTAGCAAGTAACACCCCTTGAGTTCTCTCAATGGACCCTTCTTCCCATCAAGCTTCAATATGATGTTTGATGCAAAGCAATTTGGCTTTGAACAAATCATCACAAAACAAGCTGATTCAAACAACCAATTGATTCACAAAACTCTTCCAAATCACTCCTTTGCAAAAACTCTTTAACTCATTTAGTAGGTCTGCAGACCTAGATTTTTGGCTTTATCTCACAATGAACCACTCAAAAATCAATCTATCTACTCTTTTAGACACCCTTTAAGGAAAACTATAACTTACCTTCAACACCATGATGGGTCACTTTGGACCATCTCATGTAAAACCTAGAAACAATGTTGTCCTAATAGACCAATTAGGTCTTTGTTTCAAAGGAGGTACCTCAAATTATTTCCTCCAACTCCAAACAACCACTCATATCTTCTTACTAGTCAAATAGGGCCCTAATCAACAATTTTTAGATGGTAAAACTCTCATCTAACCTTTGTAACTAAAAACCCCCACTTTACACTAGCTTGGGGTAGGGTTTATTGAAAAATGACATTACCAACCTCTCACAGCTCTGCCACCGCCTCCAACACTCTTCATTATGCCTACACATGCTTAGAATATGAATTGGTCAATCATGACCTTATTAATGACTTCTAGACTCAAAACTCAAATTGACCTAAGACCTCCACGAATCAACATTTCACAAATACCTTGGTGCTTCTGCACTAGTTTTAAAAATTTTAATTCAAGAAATAGAGCTATTCAGATATATAATTCAAAATCAAATAAATTTTTACATTTATGTATTGGTATTGCAAACTGTTTTATGAAGGCTCAAACTAGGGTTTGCCTAATTGGTGCCTCTAGATTCCAAGTTAGAATCTTACAAGACTTAAATAGTGTACATACCAACCTACACTTTACTATCACAATGACCTATGTTACTATTTTCCCCCTCAATCCATCACAGTACCATTCTCAGGAGTCACCCAGAGGTCTCTAGCAAATGATAAGGTGTAATAAGCAAGAGGGGTGTATACCTATGTCCCAACCATAGAGGTTTTTTGTGGTTAGGTAAAACCTCACTTTGAAACTGCAAACCATATAAACTCAGTGCTCCACAGGGACCCGTCCCCTACCTTGGTATCCTTGTCCTCATCCCGAAAATGTTTCAGGGACTTGGGGGACCCAGAAACTTCCCTTTCCTTTACATCTGATAGTGACACAAACTTGAGCTCCAATTTTGATACAGACCTACCAATTGCATTTGCTGATTAGGCACAACCATATATTTTGTATGTTTTTGTCATTTTATAGTTGTAACTTGAAGCCTTTGGGAATTTTGTTATAATTCTTATTTAATATGTATGCACATTGACAATAAAATAATTTGAATTTTGTTACTTTGTTTGTCAATTCTTATGTGAAATATCAATTCAAGTGTAATGTTATGTATTAATCTTTTGCAATGCCTATGATGAATGCTTTATCAATGTTCTGATATGAATATTTGAAATTTCTCTATATTTTTAAAAAAAATTGTATTTTTTACAGCCGTCCCCTACCATCCCCTAAAAAATGACCCAAAAGTACCCCCGTACCAAAAAAACGTCCCACCATCCCCTGTCGTCCCTGTCCCTGAAACTTGGGGGAGCATAGTATAAACTTGATTTTACGAAAAAAATACATTCAGGCATACAGGAAAATCTAACTTTACAACATTGAAAACACCAAATAACAACAACTATAGGAAAAACTAGCTTAAGCAGACAATATACGCAAGATGTGGAATCATCGACAAAACACCTGAATTGTTTGACATAATGCCTCAAAGAGATGTCATCTCATGGAATGAAATGATTTATTGTAGAATGTGCACAAAATGGATTTTGCAAGGAACCTCTCAAAATCTTTGAATTAATGAAGCACTCTGGAACACATCCTAATGTTGTAAGCTTTTCTTGGGTTCTAGGTGCATGTAGTCATGCAGGTTTAGTGGATGAGGGCTGCACATACTTCACACATCAGTAACCCTTATTGCATTAAAATTTACATATATAGTTGATCATTAGGTGTGCATGGTTGATCAACCCTTCATATTTTTAGTTGGATCCTAAAAATGTTGCAACTTGTGTTCTTCTCTAAAGCATCTGTACGAGGTTCAAATAGTAAAGAGATTGATGAAAGATTGAGGAATTAAAAAGATACTTGGATGTTATAGTTGGATATGCTCTGGTAGACAATATATGCAAGATGTGGAATCATAGACAAAACCCTTGAATTGTTTTATATAATGCCTCAAAGAGATGTCATCTCATGGAATGAAATGATTGATTGCAGAATGTGCACAAAATGGATTTTGCAAGGAACCTCTCAAAATATTTGAATTAATGAAGCACTTTGGAACACATCCTAACATTGTAAGCTTTTCTTGGGTTCTAGGTGCATGCAACCATGCAGGTTTAGTGGATGAGGGCTGCACATACTTCACACGTCAGTAACCCTTATTGCTTACAATTTACATATATAGTTGATCATTAGGTGTGCATGGTTGATTCACCATTCATATTTTTAGTTGGATCCTAAAAATGTTGCAACTTGTGTTCTTCTCTAAAACATCTATACGAGGTTCAAATAGTAAAGAGATTGATGAAAGATATAGGAATTAAAAAGATACCTGGATGTTATAGTTGGATATGCTCTGGTAGACAATATATGGAAGATGTGGAATCATAGACAAAACACCTAAATTGTTTGATAGAATGCCTCAAAGAGATGTCATCTCATGGAATGAAATGATTGATTGCAGAATGTGCACAAAATGGATTTTGCAAAGAACCTCTCAAAATATTTTCCCAAATTTGAAGATCTCTAATGTTTAAGGCACGTTTTTTCTCAAAATAGCCTAACACATTTTCTGCCCATGCCCTGTTGTTCTTTATCACCAGTTTGTTTCAATTTCCTAGCTCTAAACCAAATCATGATGATCAAAAAAGTAATCCCAATCTTCTAAGTACACTTGTCTTCATGTTGGGTTGTTTTAAACAAGATTTGATTGAGTTTGAAACACCCATTCAACTCTATTCGGTTCCAAACAAAATTTTCCATATCATCTAAAACAAAACCCCTAAAATCCATCTACTTCATTCTGACAGAAATGGCTAGAAGACTTCACACACCAAGGGTTCTATCGTTCAGACGTGTCTTCTAGTTCCAACGATGCATCGGCAATTCTATTTTTTCATCGGCGTGAGGATCTTCTATTGGCGGGACGAGGTCTCATGTTCTCGTGATGGTTTGATGGGGATGTCGTCAGTGGAATGGTTCTATTTTTTCATCGGTATGAGGATTTTCCATCGGCAGGACGAGGTCTCATGTTCTCGCAATGGTCCGATGGGGATGTCGTCTGTGGAACGGTTTTGTTTTTCCATCGGTGTGAGGATCTTCTATCAGCGGAACGAGGTCTCTTGTTCCTACAATGGTCTGATGGGGATGTCGTCGGTGGAACTCCACCGACAACATCCCCATGAACAGGATGTCATCAGTGGAGTTCCACCGACGACATCCCCATCGGACCATTGCGGGAACAAGAGACCTCGTCCCGCCGATAGAAGATCCTCATGCTGATGAAAAAATAGAATCATCGACACATCGCTAGAACCAGAAGACACGTCTGGCCGATAGATCGATAAGGTGGTGGTAGTCAATTCCATTTTTTGTAATGTGGTAAGAGTCATACAGGTAACACTATGTTAGGTTGGGGAGCTCTTCTTGGAGGTTCTAAATGATTTGCCTCTTTTTTATAAGACTGTGTTGGAAGTGCCACCTAAATCACAGTTGTTTGGTGGGATTCCAAACCTAGACAATTATGAGGTGCAGTTGTGGAAATCTCATAGAGAGAAGCTACAAGCTACCATGATGATTTTTTCGAGTGAATTTATATCAGAGTCTTGATTAGTGAGGCTTAAGGAATGTGTAGATGATATTCTCTCTGCAGATAGGCTTGGGGGAAAGTATTTGCTTGATCTTGTGAAAAGTGGAAAGGAACTTGTAGAGAATGAGACATTGATCAAAGAAACATTGGACAGTCTGGATGCATTTGAAGGGAGCTTGGAGTGGCTAAAAATGGTTTTTGGTTCAAATGTTGAGTTTCCATGCCAATGCGTGTGTGAGATTGTTTTGAAGCACTCAAAGAGTCTGTGGGATGAACATTTTGAAAGCCTATTTGTTAGTATGATGAAACAAATAATAGCTAATGGATTTGCAAATTTGCATGAGAAAGTTAAGGTTGGTAAATTCCTTGAAGCCATAGTTACATCTCTGGCAAGTTACAAAGGTGTTGAAACCCATTTGCACAAATTAACTACTAGTGAGGGTTGGCTTGTCAAGAGAGGGGACCTAAAAAGTGTCAATTTACCTGGGTTGAGTTTTAGATTTATGATGACAAATGATGAAGAATAGTTTGGTCACCTTAATGCTTATTTTGGAACTGAGGTTAGTCAAATAAAAGATACCATAGATGAGGGGTCCAAGAATATTCTGGAAGACCTCCTAAGTTTTCTTCATGCACATAAATCTCCTTCAAGGATAAATGATTTAGCACCTTATTTGTAAGAGCAATGCTTCCATTTTATCTCAACATTGATTGTTGAGATTGAAGAACATCTTGCACATCTTTCAGAAGCTCTCTATCAAGAAATGAAAAATGAGGAGATGCCAGAAAAAATGAACAAGGAGACACTAGAACCGACAATTATAGTGGAAAGGGCACTTTTCTTAGGATGGCTTTTAATTGCTCTCAGTTTTCATTCAACTTCCCTTCCACTAGTTTTTGGCTCATCCCAGCTTTGGTTTTTCAAGAACAAAGCTTCAATTTGAGGGAAAGGATCGTTGACTTTCAGATATTCTAGTATTGATTTTGATTACCCTCTTCTAGATAGTTTTGGAAGACAAATACTAATGAGAGGGGTTGGTTTGAAGCCTGAATCACAAGATAAAAATAATAGCACCAAATTGAATAAACTGGGAAGAACTATGCACAATATTTGTATTAGAGCTCATAGCATGTGGATATTGTGGATAACTGAAGAGCTTTCAGGAATTCTCACAAGAGATCTAAGGGAGGATGATTCTTTATCCATGACAACTCCTTTGAAGGCCTATACTCTCATTTGAATTGCATGTTTTGTTTGTTGTGGCTTATGGAGTTGGTTTCATTTCCATGATTCATCTAATCACTGATCTCTTCTTGCAATTTCATGAGATTTCTTCTAGTTTTGAATTAAGTCATCATAGTTTATATCTGGATATATTAATAGCCGAATGATAATAAAGCATATAGAGTAAAGAGTTACATTTGATTCTTTCAGTCACTTCAAACTCTTTATTGCACAATAAATGGAAAAGAATAATATGTGCCCTTTCAACCCTTCCAATCCATATTAATCATGGAGATGTAATCTGTAAGTATGCAAAAAAGTATCAAAGGGGAGCCAAAAAGTTAGAGATTTTCATAGGGCCTATGAATCATCTCTTGTTGTTTTTATATGAAAATATTGTTGTTTGTTTTCTATTTATAATATCTATTGGCGTCATTTGGGAACTCCTATTTTTAGGAATTCAGTAAGAGTTCTCAAACAAAGTAGGATGACATCTACTATACAATTGAACATTTAAATGAAATTTGAAGCATGATTTTATTTAATTTTTAATTTGCTTCCTTAAGGCAGCCTCATAAAATGCCCTTTTCTGATTGTATATCAAACTGCCTACTACTTATTTTCTTTTACTACTGCAAGTCACAATTTTAATGTTGTATGCTTGCCCCGTCTCTTGTAGGTTTTTGTTCCATGATTTCAAGGCTTACCATTTATTAGTCTATGATTTGTAGGGTTGGGAAGAAACTGAATTGAAACAAGAGCATGAGGGTGGAGGTCAACTAGAGTTAAGGTTGGTAAATTCCTTGAAGCCATAGTTACATCTCTTGCAAGTTACAAAGATGTTGAAACCTATTTGCACAAATTAACTACTAGTGAGGGTTGGCTTGTCAAGAGAGGGGACCTAAAAAGTGTCAATTTACTTGGATTGAGTTTTAGATTTATGATGACAAATGATGAAGACTGGTTTGGTCACCTTAACGCTTATTTTGGAACAGAGGTTAGTCAAATAAAAGATACCATAGATGAGGGGTCCAAGAATATTCTGGAAGACCTCCTAAGTTTTCTTCATGCACATAAATCTCATTCAAGGATAAATGATTTAGCACCTTATTTGCAAGAGCAATGCTTCCATTTTATCTCAACATTGATTGTTGAGATTGAATCTAACATCTTGCACATCTTTCAGAAGCTTTCTATCAAGAAATAAAAAATGAGGAGATGCCAGAAAAAATGAACAAGGAGACACTAGAACCGACAATTATAGTGGAAAGGGAACTTTTCTTAGGAAGGTTTTAGTTGCTCTTAGTTTTCATTCAACTTCCCTCCACTAGTTCTTGGCTTGTCTCAACTCTAGTTTGTCGAGAACAAAGCTTTAGTTTGAGGGAAAGGATCTTCAACTTTCAGATATTCCAGTACTGATTTTGATTACCCTCTTCTAGATAGCTCTGGAAGACAAATACTAATGAGAGGGGTTGGTTTGAAGCCTAAATCACAGGATAAAAATAATAGCACCAAATTGAATAAATTGAGAAGAACTATGCACAATCTTTGTATCAGAGCTCATAGCATGTGGATATTGTGGATAATTGAAGAGATTTCAGGCATTCTCACAAGAGATCTAAGGTAGGATGATTCTTTATCCATGATAACTCCTTTGAAGGCCTATATTCTCATTTGCATTGCATATTTTGTTTGTTGTGGCTTATGGAGTTGGTTTCATTTCCATGATTCATCTAATCACTGATCTCTTGTAGTTTTCATGAGATTTATTCCATATTTGATTTAAGTCATCATGGTTTGTATCTGGATATATTAATAACCGAATGAGAATAAAGCATCTAGAGTAAAGAGCTACATTTGATTCTTTCAGTCACTTCAAACTATTTATTGCCCAATAAATGGAAAAGAATGATATGTGCCCCTTCAACCCTTCCGGTCCATATTAATCATGGAAATGTAATCTATAAGTATGTAGAAAAGTATCAAAGGGGAGCCAAAAAGTTAGAGATTTTCATAGGGTCTATGAATCAGCTCTTGTTGTTTTTATATGAAAATATTGTTGTTTCTTTTCTATTTATAATATCTATTGGCGTTATTTAGGAACTCCTATTTTTGGGAATTCAGTAAGAGTTCTCAAACAAAGTAGGATGACATCTACTGTACAACTGAACTACTGTTCCACTGCATTGTAAATGTTAAACCCCTACCATCTCTGCACTCCTTTCATTGTACTCTACATAGTTGATATAAGAAGAGCCACTTTTCACTTTATTATTGTTCATCCTTTTTCTTTATGTGCTACTCTATTTTTTACACTCAACTTCAAAAGTGATTTTCATGCCCCCTCAGAAAGTGGAAACTAATTTTAAGAGTTCAAATTTTAAAATTCGTATAGACAACTCAATCTACATGTCCCTTAATATCATTTTTATAGATAAAAGTAAGTTCTCCTGTGAACTATGCAATTTGATAGTGGAAACTTTGAAAAGAAAATATCACTTTTAACATCTCATAACAGAAAAGAAAAAAATAAACAGACCTCAATTCCAAGTTCTCTATATAAATACTTAACTTTTGCAACACAAGATGGATCTACTTTTCCATAATTAGCCTAAAAAAGAACATAATCACTGTTAGTCAACAAGCAGCTAGTAAAATTATTAAAAAGAATGGATCATATGGATCATATGGCTTGACTGCGTACAAATTTGAAAAGAAAAATTAACTGAAACCATGGAAAGTGACTTACCACAAGATTCTGCACAAATCGTGTCCGATGCGGAAAAATGGGCAAAGGTTGCAATCCAAAATTAGGCGTCGCTTTACTTCTCCATTTTGGTGGGCTACCTTGAAAATAAGGTTTCGACTGACTGCTCCATTTTGGCGAGCTACATTGAAAATAAGGTTCTCACCAAGGTTTTAGAGTATGTTTATTAAAATGAAAATTATGCTTATAAAAAAAATTTGGTCCTTTTTCCTCTTAGATTATTTGGTTGCATATTCTTATCTTTTGTTTTTTCTCTTCCTTTTGCTTTTTTTTTTAAGGTTTTTGGGTTTTAGTTTTTTAGGTTCTCTTATGGTTTTCGTTAATTTTTATAATTTGGTGGTTTTTTGTCAATTTAGAAGAAACTTTCATGTTCATATGATGACACCACAAAACAAAATATTTATTCCACAAAAAATATTTATTAATAATTTTATTTGTAATATTTTATTATTAATTATGGCAGGCTACGGTTGAAAACTCAGCCTCCTCCATCAGAAAATGGCATATTTGTTCATCACTATCAAAAATCTGCCAACTTATGTTATTATCAGGTACCGAAGGTCTAACAACTACCTTCACGTACTGCTGTACCTCCACATTGTGAATTTCAGCTGGGATATCATACTGTGACCCTAGAGCAGCAAGTTTATCAGCTTGCTTATTCTGAAGTCTGGGCACTGATTGCAGATTAAACGCATCAAACTCCTCAATTAGGTCCCAAACACGATGTTTGTATAATTTCAGCAAGTCATTCTTTGTTAAATTCAGGTTTCTAACTTGATTTGCTATTAATTCTGAATCGCCAAACACCTGTAAGCACTTAATTTTCCTTTTTCTGGCCCATTCTAAGCCATGTACTAATGCTTCATATTCAACAACATTGTTAGAATAGCTGAAAGCAAATCTAAACGCTGAATAATACATGTCTCCTTCAGGTGAAATCAGAACAGCACCTCCACCAGCACCAATTTTACTCCTAGAACCGTCAAAATAAAGCTTCCAAAGCTGTTCAAACTGCTGTACTTGCTGTTCTTCTTCCTTAACCAGATTTGGAATAACTGCATCAGGTTCTTGAATCATATAAACGCCTAAACCTACTTCGTCTATGAGATTGAATGGATCACTCTCGTGATTCTCGGCTGCCCACTCATCTAGATTTATGTCTGGTATGCCTTCTATAGGTACAGTGGGGTCGAGAGTCACGGATTGCTCCTCCTGATCATGGAAAGCTAGGTTTGCGTTTATGGGGTTCGGAACATAAGGTTCAATATGGTCTTTAGCTAATGGTTCTGATTTAATGGTAACTCTGGTACCGTATCTGGTTCTGAAAAACATGTGAGACCAGTCTGATGACAAATAACCACCTAACTTTGCAGTGAAATCTCTAGATAAGCAGATGGCAAAGTAAGGTGGGAGATCAATAACATAAATGTCCTGTGGTATTTGAAAATTTGGACATGCATGCAATGTAAGGGGCAAATTTTTGATAACTCCTACAGACTTAATAGCTGTACCATCTAATTGAACTACCCCTTTTGACAAAGGTTCATACTCGAGACCTAACTTGTCTACCAGCTGCTTGGGCATGATTGAGCTGCTTGCTCCACTGTCGATCATGCAGTTATGCACTATATTCTCACCAATTATTAAACTGACATAAAAAGGAAGTGGTTTTACCTCTTTAACTGGCTGTCCTTGCTTTTGATCTGAACTGTTTGCAAGAACACTTGATTGTTCTGTATTCTCTTGGTCAGAAATTGATATTTTAGCCAAAGCCTCCTGCAAGCTTTCTTTTTGTCCAGGCAAACGTAATGCATCTATCATGGTGATGCCAACAGTTGTTTTTTTCATATGCTCAACGATATTAAAGGAAGAACCACCAACCTTTGATTGTACCTTTTGAACAACAGCGTTTACTTGAGCTGCTTGAGGCTGAAATTGAATTTTGGGCTGCTCCTTTGATGATCCAGCTTGCTGTCTCATCAAAACATGAACATTCTGATCCTTTGAAGGCTGAACCTGCCCCTGTTGGGCTGTAAAATCTTGATTTTTTTGGTGAACAGCAGGCTGTTTGTCTTTTTCTGCTTGTTGTTTATCAGGGACAGCTTGCTGTCTAAGGTCAAATGCTCTCTTTTTGGCCCTCGTATTGGCTGCAATAGAGGCGGCTGACTGATTTTGACCTTGCACGTGATTAACTCCGCAAAACTCACTTCCTTGCCAGTTCATCATGGCAACGTCAAGGTCAGTTTGCTGTGTTTGTTCATTCTGTTGATCACTATCCTCCTTATTTGTTTGTTCAGGAGCAGCATAACTATTTTGCACCATGAGTGCTTCATTAATCACCCCGTTCATGCAAGTAGCCTGATTATGAGGCTGATTGCAGGGATAACACCAAACATAATCCTGCGCTAAATTATTCTGTATTGGTATCAGCTCTTTTGAAGAGCTAGCAGCAGCTGGGTTAAATGGCTGATTAGGCCTAAAGTTAAAATTTCTCTTTTGTCCCTGGTAATCAGCTTGATAGGCAGGCCTATTTGCTTGAAAGGATGATTGATTAGGCCTGAAATTTTGACCTTGCTGATTTTTAAGACTTACTAAATTGTTACTCACAGTTTGAAGTAACTTGGCCATTTGCTGTTGGTCATTCATTAACTGCTGTTGGGTATCTTTTAGACCTTGCAAATTAGAATTTGCTGGAACAGCATTATTTTGTACTGCTGCTTGAAAACCTAAGGCTGGAACAGCAGGTATAGCGGCTATTGGAGGTACATGAATGGGCATATATGGCTGTACTTCAGGGAAAATTGGCATAGGGGGTCTTGGGGCAAGTTTACCAGCTTGTATGAGGCAATTTTCAGCTCTAATGGCAATGTCATATGCTGCTGGTAAAGTTAACCCACCCATTGATTGTATCATTAAGGCAATATCACTGTGCAATGATCTAAGAAAGTACAGAAAAGCATGGTCAGGAGTAGGCCTTACCGTGGCTGGAATTCGATCCCATGTCCTTTGGAATCTGAAATTAAAGTCCATCATTTGTTCTTGTGGCGCTCTCTTAATAGTCGTCATTTGTTCAACTAGAGATAAATGATCGGACTTGTCTGAAAATTGCTTTGTCAGCTTGTCTCCTAAGTCATCCCATGTCGGGACGCTACGAACTGGTAAGCCTCGAAACCACTGAGATGCTTTACCCTTGAATGATGCTGCTAACAATCTTAAAGCCACGTTCTCTTGAGTCACATGGTGAACTCCACATAATGAGGCTACGTCTCTAATGTGCTCAACTGGCGTAGTCTGATCCTCACCAGAGAAGAAAGGAAAACTTTTCAGTGCTGCTACTGGTATATCATCATGCAAAGCTAAATCTAACGGGCTTCCCCCGTCAAACGGAACAAAAGCATGTGCTCTAGCTGCCATCGGAACTGCTGTTGTTCTGAAATTTGTTGCTTGTATAATCGGTACAGGCTGAACCGGTCCTCTGTAACTTGGTGAAGCTGAGAAAGAACTTGGCTGCCTTGTTAATGATCTGCCTCTTCTTCTCGATGTATAAACGATCGGTTCTGCCCTTCAAATTGGAGAAATTGATCGTTTTCTTGTAGATTTACCAGATATTCTCTTGGCTGTCCTCCCTATTCTCTTTGGCGAGGACTACTGCAAGTACTCAAACGAAGAAGAACTTCGTGTCTGAATTTTTCTCATAAGCTGTGTGCACTTTGATCTGCTAAAAACTGAGAAATGGAGTCGCCAGGTATATAAAAATGATCCTCTGAAAGGCTGGAATAAACTGCAGTATATACCAAACAGCAGCTTGAACTGTAAAACTTTGCTCTGAAAAGTGATTCAGAGTCCCACCGGGCGTGCCAAAAACTGTTGTCAATTCAGATTGCACCCGAACGCTTGAATAGTTAAATTCAGCAATCTGTTGAAACATGGAATGATTCTCAGGCCTGTGGGTTGCCTAAAACTGAGAATCAATCTCCAGAGAGGGCTGGTTCCCTGATAAAAACTAATTGACTTGGCTGGGAAAGAGGTAAAAAGACTAAGTCTGAATTCTAAACTATAAAGCTGTTAATTTATGGTGATGCACCGAAGAATCCAACTTGCAGACTTAACTCACAGAACAATTACTCACTATTTTTATTTCAACAACCAGATCTGGAAGTTTAAACACTTGAATACTTTAAACAAAGGTTATTAAAGAAACAATCACAGAAGGGAAATACAATTTCCACAACTAGACTGTTTGATCATTGATCAACACAATGTTTAACCAGTGGATTTAAACCTGGATGCATACAGAATTCACTAAGGAGACAGAAATATTTAAAGGTTTCAAAAACTGCAACACAATAATTACTTCGATCAATCCCACATGACAAAGATGCTTGAAACTTGAAGGCAAATTCTAAAATACTGAAAATTGAAGGAATTCTCTGCAATAACACGATCTGAACCTGTAAAAACACTGCTGTATTAATCTGTAAAAAAATGCTGAGTTACAAGATAGTCTTCTTTGCTGAAGGCAAAGGCAGAAAACAAGAACTAGAATGAAAAACAGTTAAGTTTTTCAATATATACAAAAACCTTTCCAAAAGGCATGCAGAAAGAACTGAAAGTCATCAGAGAGTAAAAAGATGACAATTACAATGTGAAATCCGAGCACAAGTGAAAATCTCCTGAAAAAGTGACCAAACTCAAGTAAAAATGAGTCCAATTAAGCTCAAATTCACTGCCAAGTCATAACTGATACATGCATTATTCCAACTAAACTGCAACTCCCTGAAAAAGTGGCTCAAAGCATGCAAAACTGCCTCATTTTTATCAATTTCGCCCATAGGAACTAAAACTCCACTTCTATTACATGTGCACGATAAAAATATCTAGCACCTTCAGTTAACTTTGCCTGATATAACATCTCTAAATTGTATTAAAATATCTATAATTTGCATGTTTAAAATAACTAATTTATTAAATGATTTGGGGTATATCATTTAACAAATTAGCTATTCATTGAATAATGCAAATTATAAATATACTAATACAATTGGAAGCTTGGTCGACTATCATTCTTTTAATAAAAATTAAACACATTATCTCCTTCATGATTATAAGGCGACCACATCATTTAAAATATTCGGCCACACCATTTTTCAATAATTACAAAGGCGACCACATTATTTAGGGATTTTCTTTTGACTTGGAGAAATGACCTAAAAACATCAACCCTAAAAAAAAACATAATCATTCTCACATTTGACATGAAGTTTCTGGAAGAAACTGGCCGCCACTCTGAGTAGGGTTTCAAGCTCGACTTTCACCATATTCAGTCAATTTCTATGATCTTTTGAAAGATTCTGGGTGTAACAGGTAAGATGAAACTCACTCGCCACAAATCTGAGCTCTTTTGGGAATTTAAATGTCTTTTTTTTTTTGCTATCTCATGGGCGCGACTATGATGATATTCTGACATTTTGTCATCTGCACCTATCCTCTGTTGAAATTTCTTGCCATTGAAGTCGATGCTGGAAGAATAATCTGAAGAAAGAATGTATGAGAATGAAACCTCAAAAAAAAAACGTGGTAAGCTTCCATCCTTCTGTCATTGAATTTTTAACAAAAATCTTCAGCTAAGAATGGATATAAACATCAGATATTTCTGCCTTTGGCCGCGGCTATCTTTATTCTAGTAATTTCTTAGCAATTTTTTGGGCTTTGACCATGTATTTTAGCAAGTTTCTGAAGATTTCTGACTGCGGCTATGAGTTATTTCTGAATTTTTTCCTTGTTATTTATAACCCTGAAAGGCACTGTAAATAATGCTCAGCTTTTGGGTGTGTGAAATTATTTCTCCAGGCCGCACCACACTCTGCACTCTTAATTATGAATAGTTGCCTTTATACATATGATTGAAATAGCCCCATATTTGTTCTGACATAGCTTTGACCTTGGTTCAAACAGGCCGCGGCCTCACAGCATCATGGGTACTGCTAATAATACTCTGTTTCTGTATTTTCTGTGTTTGGAACTTCAAATATTCATAAAACAAGGAAAATGTATTCTCCAGTTCGAAACTTCATCTGGGTATATTTGAAAACTCCTCTTCAGGAAATAGCTTGACTTCTGGATTTTTGAATAAATGACATGCTCCAAATAATGATGGGCATTCTAAAATTTGCGTACTTTTACATTGCCTGGAGTGGTGACTTAATGCTCTTCCTGTGTGTTAATTCGGGTTACCATTGAGTAAATTCGAGTTTGAACACTGACCTTTTTGCATGGTTTAGAAACACGGTTGCCACAAAATATTTTGGTAAATATTTTCACCCCTCAAATCTGTCGCTTTGCATCACTATTGAGCTCGAAACTTATTATTTTCCAATGGGTATTACTCTTTCCATACCTTCTAAGCGCGCTGTCTTCTAATGCATTTTCTGTAGCATTCATTCTTGGATATATTTCTTTGATAGGAAAGGCCGCGGCTCATTAAATCTTGCTATGAATGAAATTCACTTTTCCGTATATGGGTATATACAGTGTATTTAACTTGTTACCCTGCACCTTCATGGCTTTACTGAACAAACTCTAAACCCCTGCATTCCCTTCATTATATTTATGGCACAAAGGGAAACCTGATATAAGTGACAATACAACTTGTATTCTTTAAAAATCCTATCACTAAACAGAAACTGCTATATGAATACCTCCCAGGCCGCCATGAATGATACTAGACCTAGATATTTCGCCTCATCATATTTCCCGTTTCCTTCATAACTTTTGTTCCCTCTATAATCCTCATGCTATTGCTAGTAGCAAGCAAGTCTTCTTCAAAAAACATCATATCCTAGCTTTTACCAGTGTCTCCATGCTGCCTGTTAGTCTCTTTCAAAACATATTTGGGTTTCTCTGGAGTTGCATCTTTGGGTGCTTTATTGGTTAAAGTAACTGTATTCCATTGAATGACTGTATCTTTCGAACATGAATACTGCCTGATATTCCACCATATTTCGTTATTACCCAATATAAATGTTGAACTGCACTCATAATGTTCTATAGATAGCTAATTCCTTTTGTTTTGAACTACAAACTGGTAAAAAACAAGAACATAAAATCTCTATGAATCTGGGACAACGTTGCTTGGGACTGCCAACATCCTTCTATATCTTGTATTGACTGAAAATTGTAACTCATGAAGATGCTGTAACATATCTCTTTGTGATGGATAACTGGTGCCTTTGATGTGGCTGTTTATGTTGTTGTAACATAGACTGAGGCTGCTGCTCCATAAAAAAAATGATTTTCATGCTCTATATAAATCACTAACTGTCTACTTTCATTTTTCATTGGGCATTCTACTCATTATGAGAAAGTGTTATATGAAACTTATTTCCTCTGTTACCTTAAAAAAAATGACTCAACTGTAAATGCTTTACCAAAACATCAAAACAACATTGTTCCTGTCATTGTAATTGCTGAACATGGAAATTCTCCTCATAACGCTGAAATCAATCTGTTATCTTGAATCTTCTGTAGACAGTGCATGCACTTGATGGTGTAAGAAACAAAACAAAAAGCTGAATGCTTCTTTACTGTTCCTTTGATTTGTGAGCAAAAGATAATTGCTCAATCAATTTCATCATGCTGATTTAGACTGTTTTTATCATTTGATATTACAGTACTGTATTCCTTTCTGGCTCTATAATTGAAACCTGATATGCCGGGCTCAACCCTTGTGGGAGCCCGTTTTACTCCACATATCAGCTGAAATGAATTCGAATATGAAAAACCTGCTCCTGCACACTGAAACAAACATGTTAGCAAAATAAAAGAAGCTGAAAGCTTCCATTGTACTATGTTTTTCTGCTGATTTCTTGCAATCATCTGATGAATGCTCGGTTTAACGCAAATTACATTTCTGTCTGTAGCATAGGCGTAAGGCAGAAAGTAATTCACCATTGCTTAGAGTATAACTCTAACATTATTTCCTTAATGATTTTGCAGGTATGGGGAGCGATGAAGCGAGGCTGCAACTGCTTGAAGGCTCGATGGCCAGAAACACCAACGGAATGATTCGCCGTAACAAGCAATGATGAATTGCTTTCTTTTTTACGCTCATGCTATTTACAGCAGTGTGGCCTGTGTTTAGATTTAGTATTCATTTCTTGATTGTCAGAAACAACTCAGTTACTCTCGCGGCTTGTGCGAGATTCAGCATTTTCACGAAATGAATAAAAGTATTATTATGCAAATTTTCTTAATTTTCTGTTTTAAACATTTGCACAACAAACTTATGACACATTTGTAAAATGATTTCAATGATGATTCAAAGAACACTTTATCAGCAAAACTTAAAAACTGTACCTATAATAACTGAACTTCATTCAGCTCTACCTGTTGAGCGTAAAGTGAAAAAACAGGTAACAGGTACTCAAGTTGAGAATGTTACACATGAGATATATGTTGGGGATTCAAGCCACAAAGGTCCTAATTTTGTTCACCATATTGTGGAAGATGTTAAAAGGACACAATGGTTGTGTGATGGGTGGTTTATAAGAGCTAACAAGGCCAAGATCATTGCCCAAGCAAGACAACACTTACAAGTGGTTAAAGAAAGTTGCAATCTAATATTTAATACAAGAAGACAAAGAGAATCACACATTAGATCCTTATTTCTTTCAAAGGAAGAATGTGTGGATGTTGAATATACAAGGGAAGAGTTTCTTGAGGTAAGCCCACAAGAAGAGCATGTTGAGTTGTGTTGGTCTAGTTGGCATCATGAAGTTTATGACTTTCTTCTTTTGGAGAGGCCCTTGAAAGCTCAAAAAGATGATGATATTGGTCACACACTTGATGGATCATCCACAAGTGTTATATCTATTTGTGTGGAATGGAACATTATTGGTTTCATTATGGTTAGTCATGCATCATCTACAATGAAAGGAAAATTTCCAAGATCATATGAAGCATTTTGTTTTAGATAGTTGATTAGGGAGACTTGGAGGTTTCTTACTAAGAAGATCTTGCAATTTGATAATTGTTGGCTCATCTTGCATACTACACCTTGGAGTTTGCTAGTAAGGGAAAACATATTAGTTATGGAGGTGATGGTATGCATTAGAAAATGGGACAACAATATTTTGAAATCACATGAGCATGAATCCAAGATAGATGGTTGCGAAAAGAAATGTAGCATGGTATACATTCATGAAAAGATAGATATGCATGAGGTGATGGTGGGAACTTCTACTTGCCAATAATATGAATTTATAACAACAATGAGAGTAGAACATGAATCAATTTGTGTGTCGATGCCTCACCCTTATGATGTTGATACTTTGATTGAGTATAAGGATGCCATATCTTCAAAACTTGATATACTACAAGATTGGGCTGACAAGTGTATGCAAGTGTGCTCTTGCATTAAAGATTTCTAGGGTAAAGAAAGAAAAGGTACAATCAATCCTAAATCTCTAGTTGGGGACATCAACGTTATACTTTTTCATTTATATGAACTTGCAAACCCTATTCATAGAGTAATTGGTGACAATGAGCTTCCAAATGATAGCTTACCTGATGCATTGGTTAAGCATGGCTATTTTGATGTTGTTTCTCCCAAGAGGCTGGATTTTTTTACTTCAGAACAACAACAAAAAATCAATCTAAAGAAAATCATAACATACACCACCCCATACATGATGAGGAGTAGGATTTCTCTAATCTTGAGTTTGTAGTTGATATTATCAACATTAAGGAGAATGAAGTGGTGTTAGGTATTCAACGGTTGAAATCTTTTGGAAGGTTTGTCCAAGACCTCAACAAGATGGTGTTAGAGTTTACTCACATGGGTAAACACATTGTGCTTAAGGAACTAAAGAATGAGACAAAGGATGGGACAACTAAGAGTATGTTCATTTGCTCTAACATAGATGACTTGAGAAGCATGAATAAAAAAGAAAGATTCGGTCCTAGTTCTCTGATTTTAAACAATAGCGGTATATCGTCACTTTCTCATGATATTGAGGTTGCTAGTCATTGGGAAACAAGTGATATTGATTTTACTTTGATTGGTACACAAGATGCATGCATTGGACATGGTATTCATCATACACATTTGCACTCTTTCAAAGAGGCTTTGGAGTTGATAAAATAAGACTATTTACAAATGGTTAGATATAGGGACATGGCTATCCAAATGGTGAAAGATCAAGATAGAGAGATTGTTGATCTTTGTCTACTTTTGAGTGAGCATAATCACTCCTTTCATAATTTAGAAAATCGGTCCTTTATACAAGTTACTCCTAGGGTACAAGATGACAAGGCAAAGGGTGTAGGATTTGAACAAGTTGAGGAAAGGATTGAAGAATCATACAATGAGGTACCTTGCAACCTAGTGACATTTAGTGATGAAGACTTTTTTGTACCACTTCCAGCCCTAATCACTTGGGAAGAAGATGAGACAAATCAAGACTTGATGGTGTTCGATGACTACAATGTAAGCATAAAAGAGGATTCCAAAGGTTTGATTTGGGACAACAATATTCTTCCTCATTCTTATGAGATTGCTACTCTAACACATGGAAGAATTTGTGAAAATGAGTCTACAGGTGATGGTACACAAAGTGTAAGTGTTGGGCTTGAAATTTTCAATGGAGATGCACTTGTGAAGCTTGAAGACATGGCACAAGAATATATGACAGGTATTCTAATTTTTATAATAGCTATCTTATTCCTTCACTCCATCATGAGGTAACAAGTTCACATAAGGATGATAGTACCATAGATTTTTCTATATATGGTGCTCAAAAATTGGGTGTTAAAAATGGATTTTGTGTAGTGAATTCAAGTCATAAGAATTTTGATTTTGTATATCAGACTTGGGAGGATGTGGAAAGGACACAAATTTGGTGTGATATATGGTCACAAAGAGCCAAGGAGGCTAAGTTAGTGGCTGCCCATGAAAGGCATCTTCAACAAGTCAAATAACAAGTTCGCCACTTAGATCAGACAAAACAACAAAGGGAGGATTATCTTAGATCTCTCTTTCCAAAGAATGATGCTAATGAGGTTGAACATGTCATGGATAAGCCTCTTATGATAGCCAAACGCAATGAATGAGTGAATTTATATGAATCAAAAATTTCATGTTGTTCACATGTTTGTAGTGATGAGATTGATGAGACATATCATTTGGATGGTTTAGTGAAAACTTCAAGCATGATGGAACTAGATAAGAGAATTCCTACATGTTTTGACACATGGATAGATGAGGATAATTCAAATTTTTTAGTTATTGATCGTTTCCTTCATGGAGTTGATGATTTTTTTCTTGACACCCATAGTGGACTAGCCACTCAAGAGTTGTCTTTGATGGGTGTTAAAGATATCCATAACTCATCTTTGGTTATATCATTGATTTATTATGATATGGTAGCTTTCTATTTGTTGATTGGTGACTTCATCTCCATTGATTCATCATGGGTTAGTAGTTGTTCTACTTGGAACTCCATGACACTTTCAAATTTAGCATGGTCTATAACAACTATTGAGTTGCATAGGAGTGTGTGGAGACATGTCTTCTTGATGGACATTGCTTATGAGGTGAATTTCTTGCTTATACATGGGTATGATGACACCATTGCCATCGATCTTAATGCTAGTTTGAGTTATCACAATAGCATTTGGTGGTCTTATGGATTGGTTTATATGCATATGAGAGTTCAATTTCACATCTTCTTATTGACCTACCACAATGGATGGATGTTTCCTAGTGACTTCGTGAGAGATTTCAGTTATAGTAGGTTGGATAGATTGGTTTGGGATCCTGGCATTGATTGTTTGGGTGCATCATTTCACATGGATTCCATTATGTTTTTTCATGGATTATGGTATATTAGCATTTCAATTAGAGTGAAGTAGTGAGTTGTATGTCAATTGCTTGAGGATAAGAAATTCTGGGAAGGGAGGACTGTAATGTCCCTTCCTTAGGAAGCTTAGACTATAGTGGAGATTGGCCTACTATGAGGGTTCCCGTAGGTTAGCAAAAAGGCTAGGGGACCCAACCAAGGGCTATGAAGCTTAGCTAGGAGCTTTACGAGCCTTTCAGTTTGGAGTTCAATTGATGAATCTAGGGATAATTTAGAAAGATTAAAGTTTGCTTTAATGGAATAGTAAAAAGTGAATGGTAACAAAAAATTATAAAGGGAATAGTGAAAATTTCCCCCATCCTAGTAACTCAAAGTTGTTTTTAAAAAGTGGTCCTTTCTTTTGATGAGGAAAAACCCTCAGGAGGATTATTTGATTGACTTTTATAAAAAAAACTCATGGGAGGTTATAAAGCAATATGTTGGGCTCATTTTTGGGCATTCTATTGTCATTTTGACAAAAACACTTTGCAGGTTGAGCTTTGGAGAAGGGTTTCAACATTGTTTCAGCCTTTTAAGAACAAAAAATTTCAAAGGCTATCGTGAATTGGATGAGAACCCAGTTCACCTTTGGGGAGGGCCTACATTGGGTTTTCATTTGGACTTTATTGGATGAGTTTCAAATATATATTTTTCAGATATGAGTTTGCAGCAGTAGTATATCAACATATTGCAACAGATCGGGGCAACCATAAGCAGTATAGGCCTTCTCAAGGCCTTGACAACTCATTTTATACCATACCTCAGCTTGTTGCATCATTTTAAGATCACATGCTTCAAGCCCTAGGTGCTATGAAGGGTTTCATACCAATTATTGGATCTGATTTACATATTCAATTAACTGGAAATTCATATCAGACCTTGGGGCAGATTTGTGAAGCTGGGAAAAAGCTAAATAAGAGGTTTGTCTTTGCTGTTCAAGTTTATATCAGATTGTATATGTAGACTTGTGGTATGTACAATAACATTTGAGCTAATAAATTCATCATTATTGCTCTCTATTTAAATTGTATGATTTATTTAAGTTTTAGCAGCAATTTCCTTTCTTCTAGTTTGCACTATTGTTGTATAAATCAACATTCACCAAAAACACACAAAAAAATTAGAAAAAAATGCAAAAACAAAACAAAAACAAGAACCTTCCTATTCGTTGGTCAAAGAGTTTGAAAAGACAAAACTCAGAAAATCAGATCAAATTTGGGTTGAAGATCTTTCAACATTGTTTGATATAAATCTTCTATTAAACTTTAATTATTTAACATTGAGATTATGTTTTTGGTTTAATATGAAATGTCTCATTCATTATCTTTTAATATGTTGATTGTACATTTAAAAAATTTGTGAAATGCTTAAAAAAAAATTAACAAATGAGATTAATACGAAATGTCTCATTCATTATTTACAAAGGATAATAATACTTTATTCAAACATAAGAAAAAAATGCTAAATTAATATTTTACATGTTGCACTACACATGCTACTAACATAGATACCTTAAATACATCTATCCAAAATACATTGAGAGAGATCAATGTTTATACGCCTATCTATTTTCAATAGACATCTCGAGATTGATATATTTTTAAAGAAAGATATTTATATTCCCTAATTCAAAAATAACTAAAATACATAGTAAATAAAATAGCTCTATACTAACATAAAGTAAATACACTGAAAATTTTAAATATGTATCAAATAAAATATCTCCATTTTAAAATAAAGACACCAATTTTTTAAGATATGTAATAAATAAAATAACTCTTTCATAAATAAAAAATATAATTATATATTTTTTAATCTTAAATAAATTCATTTAAAAATATAGTTCATCCTAAATAAAAATTTAATATAAACACTTCAAACCTATTTTAAATAAATAAATATATCATACTGAAAATGAGTGCTATAAGCTCCGGGCAGGGTTCTCCCTAAATACAGGCTGTTCAAACTGTTGTACCCAAACCAAATTTTTTGCTTCATTAAGGCATTTTGCATTTTAAAGTCTAAACCTCGCTAAAATGTTGTAAAATACCATTTTGGGCAATGTCAAGCATGGAGTTTTTGTCAATATTTGTCAGTCAAAGTCAGTTATATTGGTCAGAACCTGAAGAAGAAACTTAAAATGAAGATTTTCACGATGGAGGAGCATCTCACGACGGCATTTCATATTGCAGACGGTCATTTCAATGATCGAGACAGAGTTTTCAGTGATCAAATCATGGAGATTTTTCAGAGGAAAAGCCTCAAAGTGCAAGTATAGCTCGAGTATTGATTTTGGAGGTCAAAGATCTTATGCAAAGTGTTCAAGCATCTGATCCAATCTCTTGAGTCGGTCGGCTATCCGTCGAGCTATCGTGGCGTTAGAACTCACAACTCGGTTATTAGCGTGAGAGTCAAAATCCTAAATTTTAGGAGATGGAAATTTTGCTCTTCGGGGCAAAAGCGCTCACAAAGTACGAGAGCGCCCATTTCCAAGTGGAAACTTCAAATGCGGTTTCAATGCAGAAGGCAGTCAATTCATTCCTGACTGATGCCTTATCCGTGAGATATCAAAGCCTTGATCATCGACTCTCGGAGTTGGTGATGCGTCCGAATCGAACAAAATGGAGTTTTCATGTTTTGAGATTACTCCGTTTATGCCCGATTACAGAGTACAAGCCGGTATTTGGCCTAAAGGACCCTCCGGATGCGAGAATTTGCGGGCAGGAGTTCTTCCACGACATCGGTAGTATACTGACTGCTTTCATAGCGCATCGATTCGAACTGTCGATCCGGCGTTCCTGGTGGTCGTGGCAGAGATTCTACTAAGCACGTAATTTTCCGGGCGGAACCAACAAATGGTTTTCAGTGTATTTTCATGGTCTTTAGGCGCCTAGCCTTCAGGCTGATCAGATGAGCCCGTTCGCGTTCGAAGTCTTCACGACTATTTAGCGTAATCAATTTATCTTTCCAACGAGCATAGCCGTCAGCCTTCAGCATTTGGCAGTCGCTCGTGCGTGCGAGGTCTTTGGTGTCATATTACAAAGTAAAGATGTCCGAAAACGTCGAGAAAATGGCTAAGTCTGGGAGCGGTAAACATAAATAAAATACACACTGGAGAATTTGAGGTCTTAGAAGCGGTTTTTCTTACCGACCTCCGGTGAAACCTAGAACCCCTCACGGCTGTCCGTTAAAGCGGAGATAATCGCGAAGATGGTCATCCCGGCTCCGGATATCAGCGCATCAAAGTAGGAGTATTTTGGTAGCGTTTGATTTTAAATTGAAATGACAAAAGTGCAACTATAAGGCGAAGCTTTAAGTTTAAGAATATAACCACGACTTTTCGGTTATGCGTGCATCTGATCGTTAGATGCAAAATGTCTTCGGGCATGTAGTGAGCTTCGTCTCATGTCAGCAGGGTTCACCATTCACCGTCGGCAGCCGTTTGAAGTGTCAGATGGCAGTTTAGGAAAATGGCTAAGTCTGGAACCCGTAAAGCAATTTAATCAGGGGTGCCTAATTTTTCAAGGGGTTAAACGATGGATTTTGTAGTAGTGTCTCCCAGCAGACATTTCTTCCTTGTTCAGTAGGCTTTCCGATGAATTCTCCAGATCAGTCTCAGCATCACCCGGTCATCCGGAAATCAGTGTCGAAGTTGGCCAGTCGTGACTTTGTCGTCAGCTATAAAATAGGAAGTTAATAAAAAGTGCAATATTTTGAGCAAATGGACGCCTACGAGCTCAAAAGATGACTTTTCGGAATCGGTGAAGTCCAACGGTGAAGCCTAAAGCTTCATTCAATTGTCAACTGGAGTTTCAAATATTTTGCATATTTTAGCATTGAGTGGCGATTTCTATTTTTGGCGCCTTTGCTATTTGCATGATAAATATTTTATTATTTATTTTAATCCAAACTTCCAATCAGTGGCAGTTCAACTGAAATGGGCCAATCAGAGATCTTCTATTCTTGTCAGGGTTTTGAAGTATTGCAGTTGCTCAATTGGTGCAAATTTCATCTTCTTTAAGCATGGCGCCATCATTTGTAATTCACAGAGCTTTCAATAGAAATTCGTATTTCTCAAGAGAAAATCCAATCTTAAGAGAAGTTCGTATTTTTCAAAGAGAGATTCATATCTTCAAAGGGAAATCGAATTTTATATATTTTCAAAGCAAATTTTGAAGCAAAATTCGTTTTTCTTCAAGGCAAAGGCGTATTTTCAAGCAAAATTCGTTTTTCTTCATTCACAAGGCGTATTTTCAAGGGAGATTCGTATTTCTCAGACAAAGGCAGATTTCTCATCTATTTGCAAAGGCGATTTCTCCAATCACATTAACTGCGGGTTAAAGTTCCGCAGTTCTACCGGCAATTTGAAGAGATTCAAAGGGCTTGATTTTCCTGAGAAAAGAGCATGAAAAGCGTCTTTTTCCTCCTTGATTCTCAAATTTCTCTCAGGTATATACAATTAGTATTCACGAGAATTGGCAATTTAGACAAGAGTCTCAACATCACGGATCATTTTCGCGCAAATCACCGAATTAAAATGCGATGGATTTAGTTTTTGAATTTTTAACTTGAGAACATTAGTTGGGTTTCTAAATTCTCAGAGAGAGATCTTTGCGTAGTCGAGTAGAATCATATTTTCCCATTTCGGCGTTACGGTTGTCTTGATCTTTTTGGACAAAACCCATATCTCAGATTTTATTTGAAAATTGTCTTGATAGGTATTACACCGGTAGGGAGTATTTTTAGCTTTGGAAAAGTTGTGAATATAGCCATGTTCCTGATCCAACTTGGTGAGTTTTAGTCTGATTACACCGCAGTTGAATTCAAGACCAAATTGGTTTTAATTCAGCGGCTTCATCATTAAAGGCGAGAGACAGGTTGTATCAAAGGCTGCCCGGCGGAGATGTTAGCTAACACTTAGATTCTGGAGCCATAAAGTTAGAGTCGATTGAAATCTTTGAGGATTTGGTATTACCAAAGATTGCAAGATTGCTCAAGTTCTTTGACGATGGATCTTGATCACGGTTAACTGACTTCAGTTGAGGGATTGGTTGCTCGAGATCACGACCAGTAGACTTCAGTTTCCACCTCTCAGGATAGACATTACACATAGGAGTTAACTTGATGTTAGCCTTTCAAGTTAACTGGCTGTCTCACCTCATGCATATCTATTCTGAGATTCACCTTGTTTACTTGGAATTTCATTTAGGGTTTTTCGTTAACTGATGGTAGTCTTCCAGTTAACTTGCTTTCAATAAGGGCGTGCATGCTCGCACAATTGTCCATTTTTAGATTAGATGTTTCGGTTAACTGATGGTAGTTTTCCAGTTAACTGTATAGTTTACTTCATTAGGGTTTGGCAGCGAATCTTGCATGCATTCGCGAGGAGCTATAGATGACACAAGGTGATTTTTAGGGTTCGCACAAGCGATGTATATAAATAAGAACTGTTCATTTGTAAAATAAGCTTTCTTGAGAAATATATCGTACTACGCTTGCCCTCAATATTGCTCTTTTTCGTATTTGTTCATGTGTCTTCACTATTGCAATTGATTGTTATACCACATAGGGTTTCGAGAGATTGTGATGCTGAATTCTTTCCATAGATTAGATATATCTGTTTGAACATCTTTATCATTGAAATCAATTGTTATACCACCTAGGGTTCCAAAAGATTAAGGTGATAAGGCTGTTTTGTGTTAATTTACCATTGTGATCGATCGTTATACCACCTAGGGTTTCGTGAGATTATAAAGATAAAGGCTGTTCTGTGAAGGCTTTGCTGATTCGATCAAGTGTTATACCACCTAGGGTTTCATAAGATCGTCTTAGTAAATTCTTAAATCTGTTGTGCCCAATAAGCTTGTTTAGATTGAGATGATAGTTGTGCCACCTTGCCTTCAAGTAGAGAGTCTAAACTCATTTATCGTCCGATAGTCAATCCCTGCTCCATTTCCTCATGCTCTGTTTTCTTGAGAAGCCGGGTGGAGTTAAAGAAGTAGTTAGAACGGATTGTAGTTAATGATCGCGAAACGGAAAATCCTCATGGCTGCGGCGTTAGTTTCTTAGCGTATATGTAATTTGAGAACAAAAAGATAGGACTTAGATTACTTCTCTTTTCATGCATTCCAGCACAACGAGGGAGCTTCCCCTCCTAATTTGAAGAGCACTCATTGCGTAGTGTACATAGCTGTCCGTACAAACCTGCACTCCATAGGTGTTAGATTTTACGCCAACACAAACAAAAGTTGTGCTGGAAAACTTTTTTAAGTCATGTAAATCCAATTTCAAGGAAAACTTTTTTGAAGTCATTGAATCCAATTTTAGGAGTAACGCATTCTGTTAAATTTGGACGGGCACCATTTTTTCTGCAAGTATGCCACGGAATTATTTTAATTGAATACTAGGAATAATGGAAATCCTTGTGACAGCTTCGGATTATATTATTACTGTCATTATTATTCTTGTTTAGCAAGCACAATTTAGGATCTGTAAGATCTACCTGTCATTTGCCTTGGATGTTTCAGTCCGACTAGTTTTTATGGTGAGCAAGCATAAATTAAAGCTGAGGCGTATGACGTTTGCAACCGAGGTTAATCCGGAGGGTTAGTTTTTCAGGAACTGAGTGTTTTTAATCAATAGTAGAGAAGTGACTGAGAGAGGGTAAATTATTGAGCGAAATGGAGGCACAGGATGGCAGATTAGAAGCAGCTTGAGAGACATTCAAGATTGCGGAAGATCGGCCTGATACAGATCAGCATGCGGATCAATCTTGAGTGGATATCCGCGGTTTGTGTTGGCCGGAAACTTTCCCCTTTTCTAGGTGTATAAGTTTCGGCGGCACAAAAAACTGGCGAAAACGACAGCCAAGATCATATCTATCCTCTTGCATCCCTTTTAGAATAGGCTGAGCCGTGGATCGCAGAAGTCAGTCTGTTAGGTTCATGTAGAGAACGTCTTCAGTAATAATTTAATTAATTTTTATATTTATATTTTATTTGTGTATTGATTTTTAATATTATATTTATATTATAATAATATAATAATATTATATATATAATTTAATTAATTCAAAGTTAATGTTTTTTTCTATTCATAAGCTGTGGGGTAATCGCCCACTCCTTTCAATTAAGAAATAAAGGATGAAGCAGAAGAGACCGGAAGAACTTAAAAGAAACTACCTGGAAGAACTCAATGCTAATTTTTATATTTATATTTTATTTGTGAATTTATTGTTAATATTATATTTATATTATAATTAATATAATATTATATACATATAATTTAATTAATATATTAATTGACATTTTTTACAAACTCATCTTCTTGTTTTGCATGCTTTAATATATATATAATTTCAAGTTCACATTTTTAAAAATGTTTAAGTCGAACTCGTTTTAGATTTTTTCTTTGGAGCGTGAGAAATACGTCTACATTGTGGTTGAGTCTAACCATTGGTTAGATTGTTCAGTCAATGAGGTCAAGCAAAGGAAAATGCAGAAAAATCCACATACATGTATGTGGCCAATATTTTTTTGTCACATATGATCAGCAATACTATAGTCTTTAACTTCTTTAAATGAAGTCAATAGTTGATTAACTTTAATAATGTTCACAAGACCAGCAAAGCTGAATGCAGAAAATTCCACATACATGTATGTGACCAATTTTTTTTTCTCTTATGTGATAAGTAATACAAGAATCCTTTGTTCCGTAAGTTGGACTGTGATTTTCATTCTGAAGGAGAACAATGGGCAGAGATATGAATTCAAGTGGGCAGAGGATGAAGTGGGGTTGCACGAAATGGAGCCTTGCTGTGGTTGGGCTTGTTACAATAGTTGTTATAATAGTTGTTACAGTATTTGCTTCAGTGTTAGTGATGAAGGATTCCAAGCATGGAGATCATAGTGAGAATGTGTTGCAAATAGTGGGAGAGGGACAGAGAGCTGGACTGGCAGAGGTTCCTGAAGCTCCCCCTTCTCCTCTTATGGTAAATCTTACTCTTGTTGAGGCAGCAGCATCTAAAGGAGCAGGTGAGTTTGCCCTTCACCCAAAATCAATCTCAGAATTATTAGTATCATGGTTTCTGTCTGTTTTTTGCCCCTTCCCTTTGTTCTGTAAATTGGATGCTTACATTAGTAAAGCTTACTTTTATTTATCTGATTGGATAATGGCATGATGAAATCTCAACCTTTAATGCCCATATATATGAGTCAATCTTGAAGTTATTCCTGGCATTGGATTTACTTCCTGGCATTGGATTTTATTATCTGTTCTCTAATTTGGATGCTGACATTGTTAATAATCAATTTAAACATCCCTAAGCATAAATTTGTTATAGAATTGTTCCAGACATGTTTTTAAAAGTAAAACAAAATGATTTCTTCTCTAAATTGGATGCCTACATTGGTGATACATAATTTTAACTTCAATAACATCAATTAGTCTCGGTGTTACTTCTGTCACGGATTCTTTATAATTTGTTGTTTTAATTGGATGCCCCTTTTTATTACACTTCCTCTTAGCATCCATACACATAAATTAATCTCAGAATTTTCCTGCTATGGGTTTATAATGATTTGTTTTCTAAATTGAATGTCAGCATTAAGAATATTTATTTTTATCATTTACAAACATATCGATCTTAAAATGTTTTATGATCTGATTTGTTAAATTGAATGCTGGTATTACTACTGGTATTTGCATTTTAAAAAGATACAATTGTTATGTATGTTAGAGAGTACAATTTGTTACCAATTTTTGTATAGAAAGTACTATTTAAAATACAGTGTATTAGTATTTTACTTTTTTGTCTATATAATATTATTTTTGTACATTTACTTTTATTTTATAGATTATATAAAATGAGAAACAAGATACTATTTAATTTACAATTTTGAAATACAATTTTGAGATGTATATAATGTTCGGTTCTAGGAAAATTCACCGCCACCAGCAATTCACCGCCATGGAAAATTAACTGTCAAATATTCATGCAATCAATTTTTCGTGGGGTGAATTATAATGGTGGTGAATTTCCCACGGTGAATTTTCCATCGATAAATTGCTGACAATAAATATTAATGTTCCCCACAATAATTCTTATTTATTTTTAGTAATTTTGAATTTAATGCCAATTTTATTATACATGTATTCTTTAGTGATGAGGAAAGTTCTACAAACAAGTTTTTGAGCCATGAGAGTGTGCAAGTGCCATTTCATTTAATGCACTCTGCTCATGCAAAAACCTCATCATTCTGATCTTCACTTGAAAAATCTGAACGTTTGAAAAATATTTTGTAAACCGAAACAATTTTTAAACCTCAAAGGATTGACTCAAGACCTTGAAGGACAAGATCAATTATTTAAATAGCCTGTCAAAACATCATATAATCCATGGGAAAATTAGTGAGAATCTTATATATTTGTCTAATATAACATATAGATAAAGGTTTAAGTAATGCAAGTGTTTTGTAATTATGTATATAAGATAAGTTTCATAAGTACGTTTGATTTTATATTAATGTTTTTTTCAATATTGATTTCATAATATTCTAAATTCATTTATTATATTATATTTTTTCATGTGTATGGGCTTTTTGATGAATTTTTTATGGAAGATTGAGGTTAGCTTTTATTTTTTCTATTATCAATTTTTTTTGTATTTGATGTTACTATTTGCTATTTAAGTACATTAGAGGTTAGCATTTGAATTTCATTTTCATCCTAAGAATTTAGTTATAATGATTTTTCACAAAATATTAGATGGATACTTGTTATTCTAATATTATATTTCAAAAAATGAATTTTCTTTGAATAAAATAAACTAATTAAATTTTTTTTATATTTTCTTATTAAAAATGATACATCTAATGTTGGAATGTCTTTTGCCATCCACCTATAATTTATAAACATCGTAATAAATTAATTGTAAATTTGTGTATTTTATATATTTTAAATTTTAATTTACTAATATAAGTAGTAAATCATAGTACAACTATGACAATATTACATAATTTTTTATCTTAAAGATATGCAATCTCTATTTATTTTATTAACATAGATCACAATTACCAAAGCCAAATGATCGTACCATATAAATGCAACATTTAGAATACATAAACCCTACATGCAAATTATATGAAGCAAATCTTTATGAAACAAGAGCTGCAGAGTAGGGAAGTTCTTGTCAAAGTGTGCAAGAACAGTTTTGTTTTTGTTTACAGGTTGTTTGATTAGTTTTGTAGTAAGGATTGTGTAATTTGCTGTTGAACATATGCTTTTGGACCTGCATGCGAAAGTAAAATTAATTACTCAAACTTTCCATGTTTGAAGAAACTGCAAGATCTAAAATGGCTTGCAAAAGGCTGGTGATGATCAACTCTCTATATAGAAATAGTGGGTCTTACAAATGTTATGTTATTGATGGAAGCTACAAAAAGTCCTCCACCAGGTGCCTTACAGTTTTCAGGATTAGATTTGTATTTTAAAACATTAAGCCCAACTGTGAAGGAGAGATGTCTATTTATAGTCACAGGTACTTTGATGGGATTTTGCTCATTTGCCAAGCTTTTGAGTCCATTCATGAAAGACAGGGTCTTCTGGTTGTCATTAAAGACTGGGAAGTTAGCTGCTATAAATGATTTTGTTGAGGATGGAAACCTTTGTGACTAAAATAAGCAACTGCATTTACTTTTTGAAAAGGAATCTTTTTTGCTGACATGTAAGGGCCCATTGTCATGGAGTATCTGTCCACTGGTTGGTCTGCAGTTACCAAAACATTGAAGGTCTGGCCTGGAGTGATCACCAAATATCTGTAGAGATGGGTTTGGTATTTCTATCCACAACTCCTCGAACTGTTACTGCAAGACCAAAATCTAAAAGCTGCATGCAATATTAAACATGCAAGACTATTATGAAACATGTTTTCTCTATGAAAATGCTCCCTTACAATCAAATGCACATAAAATTCAATTCTCACCAAGAAAACTAAATCTTCAGAAGAAAAAGCTGTTAGTTTTTATGATCAGATTATATAAGCAGATATTAACTCAAAATTCAGACACAAACACAGAAAATTCCCTGGGAAAACCCTCCACTTGAGGGAGAAAAACCCAGCAACAAAGATCTCTCTTATATATATGAAAGATGGCAACAAATCTCTTTACAATGAGGCCAATCACAAGGCCAATATTCAGCACCAACAATGGCAATAATAACAGATAACAATCTGCCCTTCCTTAAACTCAAATCTGCACTTAGAGGAATTCGCAACCTGCCCTTGAAGAAATTCACACTTGAGAGAAGGGAAGAGTCGAACTTGCTTGATGTCAAATGAAGTGGGAAAGACCTTGTATAAATACATCTTGATAGAGAGGTCGCACCTTTTCAAGAGCAAGGTTGGCCATCATAAGAAAATATAATTACAAATAATAATTGTGAATTACAAGGAAGGTCGGCCAAGATGGAAATTACATTATTGCCTAAGTGAAGCGCCTCTTCACTTAATTATCTCAATAAATGAATAGCCGTTAGGCTATATGAATTTATGTGTTCACTCGTGGCTGGAAGAATGAGCCCGAAGCTGCTATAACATCAACACTCCCTCTCAGCTAGGGAGAAATACTTCCAGCTGTATAAGACACATCAACTCATCATGATGTCAACTCCCATATGTGGAAAGAAGAAATATCACCTCACCGTGGTATCAACTATCATGGCTACTCCCGTGGATGGTAAATGTGCACAAGTGCTCATCACTTAACGTGATGTCGTCACCTCATCGTGACATTCACCATGGCTACTCTCAGAGGGTGAAAACACAAGTGCAAGAAAATCATCATGGACTCTCTCACGTGATGTTGTCATGGTGTTACACACATGACATCCACCATGGCTACTCCTAGAGGGTGGAAACAAGGGCTTTCACCTCAAATATCTCTCAAAGAGAAATGCATTAACAAGGGCTTGCACCTCAAATCTCTCTCAAAGAGAAATGCATTAACAGGGGCTTGCACCTCAAATCTCTCTCAAAGAGAAATGCATTAAAGATCATTGATACTGAGACTCCTTAGCTAGGGCTTCATTCTCCACAATACCAAGCTTATCTCGAAAGTACACAAACTTTATCCTGGAGAGAGGCTTGGTGAGAATGTTTGCCATCTGCTCATCAGTGCTGATATACTTCAACTAGATCGTTTTCCTCAATACCATATCTCTGATATAGTCGTATTTGATCTCAACATGTTTAGTTCTGTCATGGAACACTGGATTGACAGAAAGCTTCACACAACTTTGATTATGACAGTTGGCTCCATTGATTGTCCAAACAATCCTGCAAGGAGCTTCCAAAGCCACACTTCTTCTCGAGCTTCCATACAAGTTGCAATATACTCGGCCTCTGCTGTGCTTAGTGCCATTGAAGACTGCTTCCTGCTACACCAGGAAATCATCGCAGACCCCAAACTGAAGCAACATCCAGAGGTGCTCTTCCGATCAGCAACACACCCTTCCCAATTAGAATCAGTATATCCATGCAGCTTCAAGTTCACACCTGAAGAATATCTCAAGCCATATCCAACTGTGCCACGCAAGTATCTCAGGATATGCTTTGCTGCAAATAGATGTATTTGCCTTGGTTCACACATGAACTGACTAAGTGCACTCACTGCATAGCAAATATCTGGTCTAGTATTGACTAGATACATCAACAATCCAATCAACTGCCTGTACATCGTGGGATCCACTAGATCTAAACTAGTTGCAGCCTCTTTCAACTTATGCAAGTTGGTCTCCATAGGCGTAGACATGGATTTGCAATCCATCATACCAAACTTCTTTATAATATCAATGGTATACTTCCCTTGACTTAGAATGAACTCATTCGGCTTCTGCCATACTTCTAAACCAAGGAAGCAGTGCATGAGACAAGATCATTTCAAATTCAGAAGCTAACTCCTTGCATGAGGTGATCTTCTCCAGTAAGAAATAAATTATCAACATAAAGAACCAAGATCAACTAGATCACCATATTCTTCAGGTTCAGTAGGCTCCCTTTGAATCTTCAAGTACTTGCATCAACCTTCTGACCTCTTTGTCCAAGATTGCCTGCAATGCTTGCCTTAGAGAAATGTTTTCCAGTGCACCCCTCTAGTACTGAATAGAGTTTTAGGATTGTCCTCCTCGACCTCATCCCAGATTGCTCTATTCTGAATAGGTTTACGGAGCTACCAATGACAAATCCAGATTGATAGTTTTGTGCAATTTTGATCTCAGCAGTTGAAGAGGTCTTCCAAGGACTTTAGCATCGGCCTTGCAATACTGCAACCTACACTTCTTCTCAGTGAGTTACAAAACTCCCTCTTGATCCCCGCCTCAGAGATTGCAAGGAAATCCTTTGGAAGTGAAATCCTATCATTGATAGATCTCAGGACCTCAATCCTTTTCCCGATCATGCTCTTAACTTGAGCCTCGAATCCTCTCCTTTGAAGTAACTAATCACAGTGGCAACCTGAATAGGTTCTTCGACTTCAAGAGATGTCTCCAGTCATCAACTCAGACCCATGGCTGCAAACTTGATCATGTCTCCAGTCGGCATGACTTCCTCATAGGATGCCTCAAGCTTTTCCTCTCTAAGGAATCTCTCATCACCCTCTTGCTCCTTGATCCATCCTGGAAGCATTTTAGGGAGAGATTACTAATAGTTTGTAACTATCCTTCAAGGTTTACTATCTCAAGTTATAGCATGAATACATAAGAATTTATGAACAATATTAAAAACATGAATAAAGAAATCAACCTATAATTGAAATATGAAGCAAATATCAAAAGATTAGAATAAAGGGATAAAGAAACTTATCTTTATTGAATTTTGATATATCTTTCTTCCATCTTTTGCTCCTCTCGAGAGTGTTAAACTCAGTACAACAAAAGATAATCTGCTCAACTCAGATTTGTTAGACGCATTATGCAGCCAGCATATACAACATAGAATTAGGCCCCTCAAGACACCATCATAGTCCACGCACAAAGAGAATGTTATCGAAGTGATCATCCAATCATAATGAAAATGCAGTTCTCTTTTCATCTCAGAGTCACACTTAGAGATCTTCACAATTAGCATGAACATCTCACAATGAATGAACGGTGTCTTCAAAGGATCTCATCTTAGAGATCACTATTCAAGAGAAAAACATGATCTATACTACACACACACGATAAATAAATGACATCAGATCTGCACAACTTAACAGACTAAATTTCAACCCAAAAGGAAAAATTGCAAGAGTACAAACAAAAAATACTTATCTCTTTTTGTTGGTACACCACAATCTTCATATTGTGCCGAGAATTGTTTTCCTCACAAAGGCTCATCTTAACTCAGACTCAGAGTAACTTCCAAACTTTCTTTTATATAGCTCGCAAGACATATTAGATATGGACCCCTCTCTTTATAATAGCCATGCTAATGAATGCCTTTACATATATATCTGCAAGTTTATGCAATACCATAATCAACGCCATACACATGGTTTTTTGATACAAATTTAAGCACAAAACAACATAGCTCCCATTCTTGCTTCTGCTCAAGGGATAGGCTTTCCATCAAATTCTCATTGATGTGAATATGAAGTTTGTGCATGAAAACAATACAGCCAGTGGCCATAAGGGATGATCCTGACAATGGCACTGCACACGAATCATTGAAAAGGTGATACAACTGAACAACTGTAGTTTGGAGTTGAAATTCGATTCTCAGATTAGTCACACAATCTCGATCTGATCCCAAGCATATGACAACCTTGAAGATTGCAATTTATCTAGAGTGGAGTTGCGCCTTGCTTGACTCAATGAAGAGAGAACACACTTTTGTGTTCAAGGGGATCGAGTGTAGATGTCTTGAAGCTCCGAATGGAAGGAATGCAAAGTCATTTCAGTGACCAATAAGTAGCAACTCTCATATCATATATGATGTGCTTTCGTGGTTGCTCCCATTATCGACATCCAAGAACTTGCCCGTGTGACGATCTCAATGTCGATCCTTCAGATTTTATTTCAACCAATCAAGGTCAAAGACTCCCGACCTATCTTGCATTTGAGCTTTGCCTCCATCAACGACAATAATAATGACCAAAGGTAATGAACACGACCACTAGTCAGAATAACAAATTGATCACTTAAATTCTTACACAAATCTGATCGGATCTTCACACAAAACCCGCTCTGATACCATGCTAGTTTTTATGATCAGATTATACAAGCAGAAGTTAACTCAAAAATCAGACACATAAACACAAAAAATACCCTGGGAAAACCCTCCACTTGAGGGAGAAAAACCCAGCAACAAAGATCTCTCTTATATATATAAAAGATGGCAACAAATCTCTTTACAATGAGGCCAATCACAAGGCCAATATTCAGCACCAACAATGGCAATAATAACAGATAACAATCTGCCCTTCCTTAAACTCAAATCTGCACTTAGAGGAATTCGCAACCTGCTCTTGAAGAAATTCGCACTTGAGAGAAGGATCTGCTCTTGATAAAATTCGCACTTGAGAGAAGGGAAGAGTCGAACTTGCTTGGTGTCAAATGAAGTGGGAAAGACCTTGTATAAAACATCTTGATAGAGAGGTCACACCTCTTCAAGAGCAAGGTCGGCCATCATAAGAAAATATAATTACAAATAATAATTGTGAATTACAAGGAAGGTTGGCCAAGATGGAAATTACATTATTGCCTAAGTGAAGCGTCTCTTCACTTAATTATCTCAATAAATGAATAGCCATTAGGCTATCTGAATTTATGTGTTCACTTGTGGCTGGAAGAATGAGCCCGAAGCTGCTATAACATCAACAAAAGCAAGTTAGAACAACGTATTCACAATTCCATTGTGTTTTCTCATTCTCAAGAGCCGCCATACTGAAATGATGGGCTACAGAAAGATATAACCATGACAGGGTCAAGAATGGAAACATGTATATGAATTTTCCCAACTCTCGACACTAAGGCTATTCTTGGGTCATAACACATTACTTGGACTATTAGCAGTATTTAAAATTTGCTAGCAAAATAATCAATCTTGAAAATAGTATATTTGTCATAAATTAATTATTTGACAAATACATATGGAAAAGGTGTGATTTAAGCCTCTTTTGATGATTTAAATGGCTTTAAAACATTAAAATATTGTTCAATTTCAGAGCTTTAGCATTGGTCCTCTAGTCCATTTTAGATACAAAATGAGAAGAATTGTTTACATTGGGGTACATCCCTGTTTGATATGTAGAAGATATAGAGCATAGAGATTATTCCTTACTTCCAAGTCTGTGAATGAATAATGTGGTTGAAGTGAGCATATGCCAATTCAAATGGTAACTGGAGGCAGAGAATTCCTGTGATAACAATTACATTGTTTCTTAAACTTTTGAAGTTTTCACGCCATTCATGTCTCTGTAAGGTAGTGCACTACTCATTTAGATGCATATTATTTGGTCCTGTAATCACTCCACAAGGGGTAACCTGACTCAAAGCACATTGCTCAGTTGCACTGTGTTTGGTCCAAGAGCCTTGTGGATGAAGCTAGAAGATAATATTTTTTACTTCCTCCCCAATAATCAAAGCCGTGAGAATTTTGTTATCATCCACTAAAATCAAATTAGGAATATTTTCAATGAAAGGAACTGTATCCCAAGCTTCCATCATGTCCAAAGGAGCCAAAAGATTCATGAAACTTAAGAAATGACACAATTTTGAATATCCTCATTCTTAGTTAAAGAAAAACTATTCATGTCTTTAAATGAATGAAATATGTTCCAACTCCTTCGAGCTTTAGTAATGGCCAACACAGGGTGTGAGCCATAATGGAATTATGACTATTCTTGTAAGAGACATTCACAAGGGCATACCAGCTTTGGTAAATCTGAAAACCCATTAATGGCCAACTTAGAGTTCTGGTAAGACGAATTGCAATGTTATACTCTTGAAAACCTATTAATGGCAACGTGTTTAAACCCATTGATGGCCATTTGCTTTCAGTAATGGCCAACTCAGAGTTCTGGTAAAACAAATTCTCAAGAGAGATATTGTCCTTCCAAGTCTTATTATTTGGTGACTGGTCACTTCCGACAGTAGAAAAGCAGTTATGGTCTTATAGCTATTGCAGAGTATGGTCAAGACTACAGAAACGAAACCCAATCAGGGTTTTGTTTATTGGATATGGCCATTATGATGCCTTGCAGATTCATGATTACTGAATTCAGTCAAGCTCAATAAATTGGAGGACTATAGTTCTCGGATAAGCCATCTTAATAAGTTTGAGTTTTTTGACTCAGAAGACAAGCCCTTTTAACCTATACACATATTAATTCATTGTGAAGTTTGAGAAACTTCATTGATGTAGCCTCTCACTAGTTAGACGCAAAACCCTTTTTGTAGTCTCTAGACACTGTAATATAAATCCTTAATTTAATCACAGATCTGTCTCAAATGGTTAGGTTCCCCACACCGAGTCAACAAAGAATTCAGATTCCTAAACAATTACCAGTCTAATATTTGTTATTGTGGATCCCAAAACATACTGGATCCAAATCTTCATTATTTGTGCTATGTTTGATTATCAAACTAAATACATTTGTTTTTGATTTACATTTCCCGCATTCAATTATTTTGAATTGTCTAACATCTAGTCAACTCAACTTGTGTTTATTTACCTAGGCTGATTTGTGCTTATGGGTATGCATTTTATTGGGTTGACATAGGTTGCACATTAAGGAAACTTTATTTTCCTTTAGTCATACATAGGAAAGAGAAGCAATGTAGCATTATGAAAAATGAAAGCATAACCCACAAACCATATACCAACAGAGAAAAAAACCAGGAAACGAAAGAGTCAGTTCATAACTGAAATTTCTTTGCAGCTAGATATTCAAATCCCATGTATATGAAATACTAGAGAAAAACTAGAATCTACACAGAAAAAAGAGGGACCTTTATTTGTATCCAATAAAATGTCAAAATTGATAATGCTCCACATTTTTGATTGCATGCGATGATGTTCTCTGGGTATCAAAGATATTCAATGTATATTACATGTTTTAATGCTATAAAAAATTAACCCTGCCAATGCTGTTCACTGCTCAATCTGAGTAGACATGTTTAAACAGTGATACCTGGAAGAATCGATCTTACATAATACAAATTCCACCCTATAGTCTCTCTCTCAAGCCTTCTTTAGATGTTGGTTTATACACTTGGATGATAGCTAGAGATGCACTACGTAAAATACCATGTACATTGACTTAAAAATTGATCCTTATGTTGTACCTTGTAGACCCAGTTGGAACCCGCTTCAATTGCTTAGACCATCCAAGATCTCACTATAAAATTATCAGAATCTTAAACAATTTATATCCATGTCAATATCCAATAACTCCTTATGCCATACAAAGGAATAAGACCAAGCCTAAATTCTTGCATCTTCATTCCTGACTACTATACAATTCAGTGCATTAGTGTTCTTTTCGTTAGACTTCAACAGATTCACCTGTGCACTAATTCATAAAACCATATGTTACACAATCAAATTCTCATATTAAAATATCCCCAAATGAGAAACCACACAAGCATTGTAGAAGAGTTGTGTTGTGACCTTTTCACACATCGCCCCATTACAAATGGGGATCCCTTGTTTTCGCTTTTGCCTTGGCATCGCAACTACTTATCATCATGCTTCTTTTACAATGAGGAGTTAGAGTTTTGAAGAGTCACTCGAGCCAACTGGAGAATTCAAGCCCAAAATAGTGCCTAAACGTCATGGAAGGGCTCAGAAGGTCCGGGAGACTAGGATCACCTGTGCTTTGGGCCAATTCTGACACTTCCTATTTTTTAGGGAATCTGCTTTTTTTGCTTTTTTGCTTTTTCATTTTTGGCATTTTTGGACCAATCTGGGATCCCTATTTTTTAGGGATTTTGCTTTTTCTATTTTTAGAAAGTCAACCCTGGTCAAAGAGTCAACATTTCCATTTTTAGAATCAAAATCAGGCCAAAAATTTGAAAAAAATAAATGAAAAATCAAGAAAAGCATGGAAAAGCAATAAAAAATCTGGAAAAATCAATGCAAAAATCATGAAAATCAGACCACCAGAATGAAAAATCTGAAAAAATCAAGAAGAGGAAAGCATGAAATTCATGGCAATCAAGGATGGAAAATGATGCAAGTCTAGAGAAATTCGCCCATGGCTAAGGCATTGGCAAGTCCGCCCTTGCCATGGAGATGGGAGATGGTGAGAAAACTTGGAAGTCTGCCCTTCACATGGAAAAGAAAACTCCAAAGCCCGCCCCAAGCTTGAGAATGGATGGCAAATACATAAGCAAGTCTGCCCTTGCCATGGAGATGGGAGATGGCGAGAAAACTTGGAAGTCTGCCCTTCACATGGAAAAGACAACTCCAAAGCCCGCCCCAAGCTTGAGAATGGATGGCAAATACATAAGGAAGTCCGCCATGCCAAAAGCAACATGGAAAGATATTCATGGAGTCCGCCATGGAAGTGGAAAGAAATTTGTCAAGTCTGCCCAGCCTATCATGCCTTGGAAACAAATTCACAAAGTCCACCTTGGAGACATGGAAAATGGCACAAAGTTTTGGAAGTCCGACCTGACTTTGAAAAGGAAGAAGGCAGAACATTTTGGAAGTCCGCCAAGGAGTGGAAATATATGAAGAAAGTCCGCCTTCAAGCTTGGAAAGAAAACTCCAAAGTTCAACCTTGGCAAGAAGACTTCAAAGATTGCCTAGACATCAAAGAGAACATGGAATAGAAGTTTCAAAGTCTGCCATGAAGATAAAGAAATTCCAAGTGTTAACAAAATGGATGGACGTCACAAGCAAGAAAAAGTTCAACTTACCTCCAACAAGGAATGTCCAGACATAGGCAAAGTCCGGCATGGCCTAAGAAAGAAAAATGTTTAAGTATTGATAAAGTTCGCCCAAGGAGAGGATACGAAAATTGGCTTAGTGTTGATACCTTAGGGAGGGAAATTCAAAAAATTGACTAAGTGTTGGAAAGAAAGCAGGAAGAATGGAGAAGGATAAAGAGGGAAAGTAAAGAGGAAATGAATAAAATCCTTGTCCAAGGATGGAGTCTGCCCTATTTAGCACAAGCCAGATTCAAAATTGAAGGAAAATCTACAGGCAAAGTTCATTCGAGCATAGATATGGCCAAAATCTTGGCTAAGTTACAAAATGAAACTGAATAGCCAAAATTTGGCTAAGTATGGGAAATACTTCACAGAGAAAATTCCACGCACAAAAGCATTCTTCTCCAAATTCAAGGCACTTGAAAGAATATTCGAACATCTTGAAGGGATTTCATCTACAATCTCAAACCTGTTGAAGCAATCAAGGCATCTTCTTGAGGGATTTCATCTCTTGAAGAATTAAAAACAAGCTTCCAATCATAATCAGATGGTGACAAGAAGGGTGTTCCAAACAAATTTTCTTACTTAGACAATTTCTTGACACAAATTCGATAATTTAGAGAGGAAATCCAAAGGAATAACACCAATCCAAGATCTAAGCTAGGAAGGAACAAGTGCAAAGGACAAAGTCATCGGTAAGGAAAATATTCTAAGGCAAGAACGTGGAAGAAAAACAAAGTGACCAAGGAAGACATCCAACATGTTGAGGTGGCGCCTCGTCATCTTCCAACCAATCAAATTGTTCTGAATCAACATGCAACAAATTTCTATTTTATTGTTGATTTATATTTAGCAAAAAGGACAAGTGTCCTCGAATGTAATTTTCTCATTGGTCGATAAGGAGTTGGTTGTGACAAACCCTAATTAGGGTTTTATTTTGTAACTCGACCGTTGATCCTAAATCAATCTTGGCCATTGAATTGTAATTGGTGAGCCTATAAATTGAGCTCGCCCCTCATTTGTAAAGTGTGGAGACAGTGTATGAAATTGTTGCATTAGACTATTTCCGATAATAAAAGCTCTTATGCATGATTTGCTTTGAACCACTTTTATTGTCAAGTAGTGAGCAAGGTTGCATAACTTCTTCTACCATAAATTAGAATTAGATTACAATTAAAATAGATTTTGCTTTGAATGTTGGTTAAGTGAATGGAAGATTTGATTGCATAGATTAATGGTGAAATATTGCTCATACTTTCTTTGGATGGATGATTTTCATTCGATGCGTAAAGTTAGCTTGAGCTTGTGATTGTGGATGCTTAACTTCGGTCTTATTCGAGGCATGAAAATTATAATCACACCCTTTGAAGATTGCACCCACTTTGCGTAGTTGTCCCAGGGAGGCAAAACAAAGCGTGGTTATTCGTTTCACCTAATCTCTGCTGTCTCTTGAATTCTTAGGTGTAGAATAGATCCTCTAAACCCTTACTTTTTGCCTTTTTTGAGATCCAAACTGAAAGTCCCAACTGAAGAAGCCTTTAATGATAAATCCGTCTAAGTCCCAAACTTGTAAGAAATTGCCTAGTGTAAGTTCCCCTTGTGTATTACCAGCAAATCACAATGCCCATTGAGCTTATCCACATGTCATGACCTGATGAAAGAAACCTTGGAGTCGCCATATGATCTTCTCGCAATCTTAGCATACGCAGTGACTTTGTTCAAGAGAGGATAGAGTGTCTTTGGACATTTTATTCTGAAGTATTCGGTGGATGATAAAACGTACACCAACAAGTTGTTGTTTCCTCCTTTAACACAAATCTTCACCTTACAAAATCCTAGACACCTGATATTGTACTCCTGTGACTCTCTTTTTTGATGGAGCTGTTCGTACTCTTGAATAGAAGCTGAAGCAAACTTTGTCAAAGCCTCTAATGTGAATGCCAATCCAATTTGCAATGTTGTCAAGGTTGCAATTTGTTTGTGGTAGGCTTTGATGTACTTATGATTGGGAGATTCAATGCAATTTAAGTAAAATTACCTGGACATTGACATTATTCTTCGAAAGATGGCTATGTGAAGGTCTAAATTAGCAAATGAATCATTAACCGAAATCATCTCACTTTATCCATCACTGGTCAGTAACACCATAGAAATTGCCATTAATTTTAAGCTATTAACCATCAAGCTTCCATATAGCAATTTTTGTTTTATTAAAGAAGAAAAAACTAGATTTCTTTTCCTCATTTAAAAAGGAGGGAATTACTTGTAAATGCTTGGTACTCTCATGGAAGAAGAACCAACCTGTTCTTGGCACTGCGAAAGGTTTGACAAAAGAATTTGGCAACGTAACTCTGGGTTTTTCTGATCCTCTAATTCCCTCCTCTGAATGTGACACCTTTGGTTTCTGGATAAAGCTGTCATCCTTATTGTATTATGCAATAGTGGCTACCTCCTGATCCTTTTTCCTTTTCAAATTCTTTTAGATAAAAGTCGCCTCCATTTCCC
Organism: Sequoia sempervirens; assembly: GCA_007258455.2. Classification (NCBI taxonomy): domain Eukaryota; kingdom Viridiplantae; phylum Streptophyta; class Pinopsida; order Cupressales; family Cupressaceae; genus Sequoia; species Sequoia sempervirens. Next base: position 48,097 of record VDFB02110035.1, read on the forward strand.
ACAACTCCGTCTCCATTGGGAAGTAGGGGCGTAATCCATGAAGCCCTTCAACTATTACCATTACCATTGGCATACTGAATCACTCCATATGCCTTTTGCAGCCAATCATCAAACGTGCGTTCGTATCACTCTAGATCAATAACGTCTAAGGCTTCATGTTTCTCCTCCTTACTCTTCATATAAACAACGTTCCTTTGCATTTCCTGCAACACTGCAAATAATTCGAAAGGCACGTCAGGGGGTTTCTGCTGCTTCATAATCATTTCTATCTGAGACTATTCTTGCTCTCCACATCCTTTACCAAAGTGATGGCAGCTTCAAATTCCTCAAAATTGGGCCTTGGAGGAAGAGATCTGTGCAATCTCATGATCTCCTCCACTATCTCTGCCACAGTTTGCATTGATTTAGTCATTGTTCTTGAAAGACCCCACAAAGTCTCAATTTTTTTTATCCATAGTACTTATTGGACCAGCTGAATGCCCAGATACCAGACAAGATTATTACCGGGATTTTCAATGAAAACAAATGAGCTCTAAAACCAAACTTGCGAATTGAAATAAAACATCACATACCCAAGACCTGTAAGGCTACAAACTAAATACTACTTATAGATAGACATTTTTCCCAATAATCAGACTCATGATAAAGTTGTTCTTTTGTATGTCTATAAACCTATTCAATATCAAACTCCAAATTTGAACCAAAACTTGGTTGTCCAACACCCACGTTGTAGCCTGAACCAAAATTTTCTTGTTTGTTTCAAAACCAGATTTTTAGATTAAAAAATCAAAACTGCCAAACAACCAAACTGACATGAAAGTGAGACCGCTTCAAAAAAGTAGATATTTTAATTTCATGTTAATTGTTGGACATCTTATAAATCATTTCCTAATTGACAGGGGCCATCTTGAGACAAAAAGAAGGGAAATTTTAATATAAGCTGAATGATGATGTAACGCTGATAGCATCTTCACATATATGTGAGTGGTTAACCAACAAGAGAAAAATATGGTCGATATACAACACAACGGGAAGATTCGAGGTAAAAGGGATTAACAGTGGTTCCAATTTTGGCCTGGTATAAAATGAGGTTTCAAACCAGTAATTTCTTGCTACTGACAAAGCATGAGAATGATCTCTTAACCTCCCAGAGCAAGAGAGAGGAGGAAAAAGTTTAAAATTGTTGAGAAACAATGGGTGGCGTGGCTACTTGCCTAGAAGAAAATGAAAAAATTGTCCATAAAGTTTATAAATATGAAGGAATAGTGTTAGTTTCTTATTAAGGCTTGCAGAGAATAAGAGGTAGCCTTTTTACTATCAGAGTTTTGCATTCTCACAGATTGCTGGAAGAATCTCACAAAAGTCTGTTGGCCCAACAAACCTAAATCGGAGAGCAGCAACAGGGGTTTTTTATAGAAAGAAATATAATACTTAATTACCCACAGAAGTTGACAGATGCGCATTTAAAGATTCAGAATGAAAGGGAAAAGCTTGATAAAGTAATTCCTTACCAGATAAGACATATTGCCATCAATGGCAGAAACAGAGGACTTATGCACAGGAACCTCTGCTGCTTATCTAAAACTTTTGGCTTATGGAATAACCTAGCTCTAAACCGCCTCAGTTGGAATTGTAGTCGTAGATATTAGAATGCATAACTGTTTCTGTATGAAGTACTTTGCAAATACATGGCATGTGTCTCTCTGCATGCAAAGACTCTACCCTAATCGCCAACTGCCCGAGCCATCAGAGCCTACCTCAACATTCGTGCGCTCTCTTGACTCTGAAACTAGAATCAATATACTGACATGCTGCAGCCGTAGATGAGGCCAATAAGAAGCAACCAAATTTGAAAGTGGTTAATTAGTGAGCACATTTACATCCTTGATAAAGCATTGTTCATTTAAACATGAAAAACTTCTGAATCCTGATTGGTCAGTGCGCAGCTTGCTTAATCACTCGTTAATGTTTGAAGCCTCCACTATAGTTCCTTGCAGGAACTAATAATCTTCTTTGTCAATCCAACTACTTCCATGTTTTCCTTGCAAACTCGTTCATGGTGTTGCAACATGAAACTATAATGCAGTTATTCTTAAAAGCACATGAAGTAATGAATTTTTCAAAATTGTGAATACGGAGGATGTCAACCAATTGGATTGGGACAATCCATACCAAATATATAATAACCCTTTAGAGACATTATATTTTAATACAAAATTTTGAAGAGAAATTTCTTTAATCCGGATTCCATTTATGTTCTCAACCATTTGGAAAATGAATTGTCTTTGGAAAGAATTTAAAGTATGTTATCTTTCAAGCCAATGTAGGTGTCAGTAGATTGATCGTTGGAACTTGGAAGCAACAGTATTTATGATTTACATGGTCCCATAGGATATAACCAATGCATCACTAATAGTGGCAGACACGTATGTATATTCCATTGCATTGGCAAGTTTCATTACAAATGATTTGTATCCTAGTTTCATGTTGTAATCGCCGATCCTTCCTCAAATCTTCTTTTGCAAGTAAAGCTCGATTATGATTCTTGAAATGAGCAACTTCTAGATAATTTTTATCAAAAAGCTTGCTTTGCTTCATATCAATTTTTTAAGCTTTTGGTTAGAAAATAATTTATTTTGATCCTTTAATCTTAAGATCTCCTCTCCTCATTTTGCCATTTTATCACACTAATAATTAAAATTAGAAAAGTTCATACATTTTGTCATTTTATATTTTGTGAAGAAGAGGACAAAGTACAGTTGTAATTTTTATATGACATTTATGTACATTGACAATGAAAACAATTAAATGTTTGAATTTATGTGTTGATTCTTATGTCAAATCTCAATTCAATTCTAATATTCTATAATAAAATTTATAATGTATATGATGAATGTTTTTTATTAGATAAGTAGAGATATGAAAGGACCCTGACCCTTGTACAATAAAAAGATGGATCATGAAGCACAACTGATAACAGCTAGCAATGAAAAACAAAACACTTGAAGAAATAGCAAGATTAACAAACCTACCTGTTGTGACCTTTTCACACATCACCCCATTGCAAATGGGGACCCCCTAATTTTCGCTTTGTTTGGGTCTTTTGGCTTTGCTTTTGGGTTGTTTTGTCGTTGTCTCTCTATTGTTTTGTTTGTCTTTCCGGGGATGTGCCCATCTGATGTGAAATTTTGGCTAAGTCTGAGAATTAGGGTTTTGAATCTTCCAGTCAGTTTGAAGTGAAATGGAGTGAATAAATTGGAATCTGAGCTTGGCGTTGTAGTCAGCATGCTTCCAGCAGGTCCCCAACAAAGTTTCATCAAATTCCAACAACTTACTATTTTTAGTAAGTTCCTAATCTGGGGCGTTTTCTTAGCACTTCTGAAGTTCTCTCAGTCACACTGCATCCAGAACATGTCAAGCTATTTGTCTGCAAATTTTGAGCTGAAATGGACAACTGTCTATTTTTAGCAAGTACAGCTTCTGGAGTACATTTTAGGGTTTATATGCAAAGTTCTTCAATGCATGTCTGGAGATTCCTTTTGGGTTTTCTAAGACCTACGCGATGATATAACATGCAAAATGAGACAATGACTTTCAAAATTCAGCCTTTAGAGGCTATTTTTATGGGTTTGCATGTTTGAACATTCCTTGTGGGTTTTTCGAGGGCTTCGCAGTGATGTAACATGCAAACCAGGATCATGACTTTTTAGGAGCCGTCTTCAGAGGCTATTTTTAGGGTCTGCATGTAGGGCTTTTCAGTGCATGTCAAGTGATTCTTTATGGGTTTTTCAAGAGCTACGTAGTGATGTGACATGCAAAGCGAGATGGTCACTTTTCAGAGACTTACTATTTTTAGCAGGTCCATTCTGGCAGCTGCCCAGCACATCAGTACCACAAATGGGATGACATGCAACAAAAACGGGCAACATGCAAGACGAATTAGGGTTTCGAGCTTCGGGACCCAAAATGAGGGGTAAAATGCCAATGTTTTTGAAAACCAGTGTATCCCATTGCGATCAACATCTTTCAAGGAGTCCACTGGTAAAATTTGAAGGCAATCGGAGCACTTACTATTTATAGTAAGCCACTTCTAAAATAGGCTATAAATAGTAAGTCAGCATCAGGTGCCAGTGTGAATGGGCAAGTCTATCGATGAGCGTCACGGCATTCAAATTTCAAGTCAAATGGAGTTGTGGAAGTCTCGAAATTAGGCAGTTGCTATAAATAGTAAACCACCTCCGGAAACATGCTATAAATAGTAGGTCAGCGCAAGGCATTAGTATGAACAAGTCAAACAAGCGATGAGGACCCCATGGAGCGAATTTCAGATCAAATGGAGTTGCAGAAGTTCGAAAATCAAACACTTACTATTTTTAGCATGTCCATGCAGAGGAATTAGGGTTTCCTAAAAGGTGGGGCGAAACACAACTGTCACACAAAAGCAACATCCAGTCACCATCAACATCCTACAAGTAGTTCACACGCAAAATTTGAGCTCATTCTAAATAGTTACTATTTTTAGTAAGTTGCTAAAAATAGCAGAAGCATACAGGCATCAGGCATCACCAGCTCGGTCATGTCACGAAGTTCGAAGCAAAGCGAAAATCCAACCTTTCGGAGCTTGAAATCAGCTTAAAATGCATAAATTGAGAAACTTTCTAAAAATAGCAAGTTAGGGCAAGCTGAGGGCATCATGAACAATTCGCCCTAAGTCAGACAAAAAGCTGGAAAATTCATCCAAGTCTGATAAAATAAAAGCTCCAACATCAAAATCCGCCCTAGAAGTTTGAAGAGCCACGAAAAGATTCACTAAGTCTGAGAAATTTGAAGTCCAGCATGTGAAATGCGCCTTAGCTACTTGAGGATGATGAAAATTCTTCTAAGTACTTGAAATTGGAAGTAGGCATGGTGAAATGCGCCCTTGAAGCTGAAGTTTGATGAAATTTTTTCTAAGTTATCAAAATTTGAAGCAGGGACCTCCATATACGCCCTTGCAAACTTGAGAGAGGTTGGAAAAGTTTCTAAGTGTTGCAAATTTGAAGCTCAACGCCCCAAATGCACCTTGAAAGGAAGAAGAGGCTTAAAAGTTTCTAAGTGTTGTGAATTTGAAGCTCCTTACTCCATATGCGCCCAAGAACTTGAGGAGAGGTAGGAAAATGTCTAAGGCATTTAAACTTGAAGCTTGCCCCCTTGTATACGCCTTAACATGAGGATGGATGAGAAATTTAGCTAAGTGTTGCAAACTTGAAGCTTGACCTCCTGTATGCGCCCTTGAAGAGGAAGTCCATAAAAATTTGTCTAAGGCACCCAAATTAAAAGTAAAGGTGGTGAAGTGCGCCTTAACCCAAGGAGAGGTGTTGGGAATGTTTCTAAGTGTCATAAATTGGAAGGAGGACCTATAAAATGCGCCTTGACTTGGAGGGAAAAGTTTAAAATTTTTCTAAGTATTGGAAACTAAAAGCTTTAAGGGTCATATGCGCCTAAGAGTTGAAGAAGTTTGAAATTTTTCTAAGTGTGGGAAATTGGAAGCTCCCACCCCCAAATGCACCCTTGAGGGAGAATGGAGGATGAGATGCCTAGGAAATTTTCTAAGTGTGAAAAATGAAAGTTGAAGAGTCCAAATGCGCCTAAAGGAAAGAGGGTGACTCAAAATTTTTCGAAGGCATTGGAATTGAAGGTAGGTACCCTCAAGTGAGCCCAGCTTAAGAAGGGAGATGGAAAAGTTTCTAAGTAGTGACAATTGAAGTTGGACCCCTTGAATGCACCCTAGTAAAGAGTTTGACTTAGAAATTTGGCTAAATGAAAGTCTAAGGTGGTATATGCACCCAAAGCATCAAGGTGAGTGATTGAAAATATTTCTAAGTGTTGAAAAGTGAAAGCTCAGACCCCTATATGTGCCCTTGAAGAAAGAGATGCTTGGAGATTTTGCTAAGTGCTTGAAATTAGAAGTTCAACTCTACAAATGCGCCAAGTCAAGATGGAAGCCTAGAAAATATTCCAAGGCATGGAAATTTCCTTTCTACCCTAGTAAATGCACCCATCAAGGTGATGACTTGAGATATTTTTGAATGGAGTTAGAGGCAAGGTACTTCAAATGCGCCTTTCATGAGTCAGGCAGGTGGATAAATTTTCTAAGGAAAAACAAGAAAAAGCGCACCCAGAGGAAAATGAAGATAAATTTGATGGCAAAATATTTTTCTAAGGTTAAAATTCCAAAAAAGTTAAAAGTACCCCTTCGTTTGTAGACCCATGGATTTGATGCTTTCTGAAGGGAATTTTCTTCTGGGTATCAGACATCTTCGACAAGGAATGGATTCTAAAATTCTCCATAGCTCGCCAAGGACTTCGGGATGAAGATTTTGATGGGCACTTGAATAATGAAATTTCCTAAGTAAAAATTTGAAAAATTTTCTAAGGCAAGAAGGGAAAAAGATGTTGAAATAAAATGCCTTGGTTGATGAATTGGAAGTTGATTGCCTAGGTGAATTTGCTCAAATTCTTCGTGAAGATAGTCTTCTTGAGCCAGAGATGAATAAAATCAAAGTTGTCAACACCTTAGCTAGTGAAATAAATTTCTTGAAGAAGATGCAATTGAAGTTTACACTTTCAAAAGGATGATTTTAAAGTCAATCTCTTAAATACGCCCTTGAGGATGATGAAATTTGTCTAAGGTATTGAAATATGATGCACAGGTGTTATATGCCCCAGCCTACAGATGTTGAAAGATCATGAAGGCAAGGTTTGCTAGAAAAGAAATGTTCCAGAGATCGATCGACCTTGGAAGTCAAAGCATGAAAATCAAGTAAGTGAAGTGAATTTTTTTTATTATAGGTGTTTTGATGCCCTTCTTTTTATCTGTTTTGCAGGATGAATGCCGGGGCCATAGAACGATGACTTGGGGAGATGGAGCAAGTACTCCAAGACTACATTTCAACCTTGAAAGAAGAAAAGTTGCAAGAAATGGCTAAGTGTTGGGACCTAGTATGTGCCCAACTCAAGTGGCAAAGAAGAAATGTTCGAGTTCAAGGCGAGAGAATCCTTCCAAGCTCAAGATGGAGGGGAAAGATGGGAACCCAAGTGTTAATGGTCGCCATCAAGTATTTCAAAGTTGAAGAACGACATCAAGGAGGAAGATCATCATCAAAACAGCTGAACGTGCCCGCCATATCTATTCAAGGAGTTGAAGCGGTGTTGACCAGACTCATCCAATTTGCAGTCAAAGAAAGAGCAGTCTGAACGCGTTTACAAACAAGAATCTTCTAGAGGATGGTGGACATTAGTTGTTCATTTATTACTCAACTTCTCTTTTTAGGGTTAGGGCTGAGGTGGCACAATTTGGGCCATCCATCTGATTGTAATCTGGTCCGTCCATTGGACTTGGCCAGCTATATAAAGGGGCATCCCCCCTCATTTGTACCTTATTAGAGTAGACATTAGCTTAGCTTAGAGATAGGAAGATAGAGAGACAACTTAGAGATAGCTTAGTATAGATTGATAGTGTATATTGGAGAGGAAGGAAAACTTTCTCATTGAATGTTTTGTAAGAAGTTGTTGTGAACACTCTCAATAAAAAGAGTTTTCATTGATGATGATTTCATCTTTTGTTGTGAGCAGCTAGCAAGATTTCTTCGTCCTTTCGATTCAAATAGAATCTTAAAGTAGAATAAGTTTCATTTCATGCAAGTAGTAGATAGTAATAATGGAATGTGGTGTTTGATCTAAGCAAGCTTCGCTTGTCCATACCACTAGTGGGCTCACTGACGGTGTGTTCGCCTTGTGTGGTCAACTGGAAACATTGTGGGCCTAACTTCAATCACAGTTTGAATGATGGTATGCGTCGTTGTGATGGTATCTTCATGTCAAGTGGTGGTTTGAATATCTTTAGTCACCTCCCTTGAAGATTGCACCGACTTCGTGGAAGTTGTCCGACGCGAGGCAAAACGAAGTCCAATTGAAGTTTGCTGAAGTTGAGCTCCATATCTCGCACTTAGAATAAAATTTAGACTCTCTAAACCCTGCCACCATTTTAAATTCAGTACTTTTTGGTTAGTATAGGAAACCCATACTTTGTTGATAAATCTGTTGAACTATGAAAATCCCTTTCTCTGTTGTTGAACAATTCCGTAAGTCCCCTTGAAATACCAGCAAATCACATCGAGCCAACTGAGACTATCCACTGCATGAAGGAACCTTGGAGTTGAATGCATGATCTTTCTAGCAATCTTAGCATGCAGGAGATTTTGTTCAAGAGAGGATAGAGTCTCTGTTGGTAACTTTATTCTGTGTTGGTGCGGTCATGAAAAACACATCAACACTACCAGCCCACCAAAATCATGGTGATTTAAAAAATTGATATATGATGAATGTTTTATCAATATTATAATATAAATATTTGAAATTTCTTATATTTAAAATTTTAAAATAAAAATAAAAATTAATAGCTGTCCCAAACAAATAACCCATCAAAAATCTGTCCTAAAAAGGCGTCCCCTCTTCCCCATCCTTATCCTAGAAACTTGATGGAACATAGCATAATCATATTATAGGTTGTGTAATTTTTGATTAATTTGAGATCATTTATTTGTGTTGGATTACTTTAAAGCCCATCATGAAATGGGCAAGTAAATCAACAATAAAGCTTGAATCATAGCTTATCCAATATTTTCAACTTGGTGATTGCAATCAACTTAGCTGCCGTGAGTAGGTCGTGAGTTCGAGTTCTAAAAAGTTTTCAGGCATGTTATTTTTATGTCATTTTAGTCTTGGTTTCAGACAATCACCGTGTAAATGTTGATGTTAGGTTTTGCATTCTGGAAATGCAGTTAGAGATGCCCTTACAATTGATATGAATAAGTAATGATGAGATTCATAAATTGACCATACAAATGATTAATAGAGTAATACTATTCTTTTTATGAAAAGGCATTAAAAAAAAATAGAGATGGACCGGTGGTTCATCTTTTCAAATTATTGGCTATGCAACATTTTTTAGAGGATAAAAAATATAGCATTTTAATGCTGCCTTATTTTTCAAGTGATGCTTCTGTTTCTTATCTTTACTTGCTTAGTTGATGAAGCTAATTCTTTTCTAAGGAGCTGAACATTAGTCATGAAAATTTTCAATGGTCTTAATCTTTTATTCACTTTTCTTACATTTACTTCTTGTTATATGAAAACAAAAATACACAATTTCTTATTAATAATTATTAATTTTCAATTCACTTTATAGTTTGCTTAGATGGAACTCCACCGGGTTACCATTTTGATCGAGGTTCTGGTTCAGGATCAAATAGTTGGCTGATTCATCTTGAGGTTAGTCTTTCTTTTAAGTCAGTACAAGTTGCCTTATTTTCTCTATCTGCTAGAAATGCTTGCCTAATTTTCAGAACATTCTTAAGTTTGTATTACCAGTACACACAACTTTGTGCGTACATCTTGAACATTGGAACTTGTATTTTCGGAACATTTCTAATTTTTTGCAAATGTCATAACAATCATGCATGCTCTGATACCAATGTAAGAACACCCCAATAATTTTTTTTGATAACCTTCACCAATTAAAATCATAGCAATAACTCGAACTAAACATGTAACAAGCAGATTAACAAAATATAACATTGTAAGGTCTGCACATACAATTCATCAACTATTGCAAATTGACAATTATGATTTTCTTTCCATAAACACACTGCTGTTACAAATCTGAGGCTTCAAACTATACTAGGAATCACACCATAAGTCATTAATCATTACATAATATAAATATAATGTAAATGTCTCATAGGATAACCATTCTAAACCATAACAGACCCTGCTGTAGATGAACTTTTGAGTGCAATCAGTCAGCAACCAAGCAATTTCCAATTACCAACTCTCCTAATAAGTTGTCTAGATGCAGCAACGGGTTCAAAAATCACTCTAAACATCAATTAACACTCCATGAGATACCTAGACCTGCCAACATCAGCCCCAAACTGTATATTGGCTACCTCCAATGAGTTTTATGCACCTTATACCAACTGTAACAGCTAACTGGGCATTGATTATGCATAGGGAAGCTTGGTATTTAATTCATAACTTTCTTGCACTCCAAAATGCATTTTTGCACCTCCAATCACTCCCGTAGAATAGGGCACCACATTATGGCTGATTTATGGCCACTTTGAAAGCCAAAATAAGAACAAATTCAATGTAAACTCCACAAGTACCTGTATGAATTGGCAGGAGAGGGACGATTTTCTTTAGAAAATAAATGGAAACTTTTCACCTCACAAAATCTCGGCAAAAGGGTTGTCCAGCTCTAGGAAAGCCATAGGAAAGATACCCACAACTCAAAAATCAATACATCAGCCTAGGCGTCCGTTTTGAAGGGGGATGGCCTACTATGTGAAAGATACAATCAGTTTGAAGTCACCTGCAATCACTACCAACACACTCCGAAAACCTCTGAAAAACCAATACTAATCACCAAAATAGATTCCATTCATACCTGCAAATCTCTTTTCCGTGCAATCTATAACTCTGAATGAGCCACACAAATTAACTAGGGAGGATCTTTCACCATTGAGGCTAATCTTCTCCAAGAGGGTTTTTCGTCCCCAAGAAGGCTGAGATGAATAGAGTTCAATTTCCCAAAACCACAAGGGTCTCATCAAGAGAAAGTAATAATTTGTATAATACCAAATGAGCTCACAAACCCCCTTTTATAACCTTTTCCGAGAACTTTCCGGAAAACACAATATAAAATCAGTTTATTAATTAAATAAGCCTTATATCCTGAAAAGTTATTTATTTCATTATTTAATTATTGCTGACACCCAAAGTCACTTTATCAGCATCCCAACATTTAAAACTTTCAATCCCAGTTCCAATGAGCTATAGCATTAAGGTGCCCATTAAAATATTTTAATTAAAATAGCAACCTTAGTAAAATTAATTAAATATAGTTCAATAATACATCCAAATTGTAGAAACGATCAAAATGCATTGGAATAAAAAATTGATTGTGCAAGAGTTATACTGATTGTGAATGATGATAAACGGACCCGAT
>VDFB02110036.1:0-14725 GCA_007258455.2 Sequoia sempervirens
AAAGGGGTTTGCAATTACATTGTATGGACTGATGTAGAAGGCATTTTTTTTCATAATTTTCTCCTAAAGGTTTGTCTTAGTTGTCCATTCCTTTTTGCTAGCCATGAAAACTTCATCACTTGTCAAATTCCTTAGTACATCATCTATATATAAAAATTCATGATCTATTCAATCCCTAAGCCCTTTTTCCTTCTTCTTCCTACCACAAACCCTTCTAGATCAAAAACTCTAATCTCATTGATAGGCATTCTAAAATTATTTACCATAATGCCCAATTTTTCATACCCCTTAGGGAAATTGATCTTGAGATAAGAAAAAGTGCATTGGGGATGTATTACGATGTGCTTTATGACCTTTCTAAACATTTCATAATCCATAACATCAATTTTCCACATGAGTTCCATGAAATCCAATCTATCTAAGACATACAAGGGTGACAATGAGGTGCCACCTTAGCTCCATAAACCCTGATCAAAGTATATTCAAAATGTAGAAACCAATCAACCTAATTATGTGTTGTTCTAGAGCCTAGTACATCCTTTGGGTGGATAAGACTTCTAATTTTTTGAGGAAGTTTGAATCTAGGTGGTACACCGAATGATTCTAAGATACCAAATCTTACAACAATGGCAAACAAGATGTAATTGGAATTGGAGCAATCTTCATCCCAAATGTATGTCCACATTCGTACAGGAGTAGCATTATTTTCACTGTCCCTAATTTTTAGATTAAGTTTCCTCTTCCACTCATAATAACCTTCCCATAAGAGCATATGCATCAATAAAGAGTAATGGGGGAAAGAAAAAGGGAGCACTTCCTTTCTTAAATTGAGAAAATCCTCATGTGTTCATTCAACAACAAAGTTAACATAATCAAAACTAGTTTTTTATTATAATATTGTATATCTACCACCATCACCAACAAATCATGAGCTATCCTAACCTAAAAATCCTGAGCTAGCACTTGATTTAAACAATAGTAAGTGTTTTTGAAATAGTCTTCAAATTCTTCACACTCAAAAGGCTCAAATCCTTAGCAATAAACTTTTCCCTGCTCCTTTTGTGTTGCACAAGAATTACTTCTTTAAATACAAATTTTATCCTCTCATATTCAACATACAAGTCAACATGCCTAAAATTTGTAGTATAATTGGGATTTAACCCAAATACATCCAAGATTTTATCATTTGTCACATCCACAATTATATCACCATTCTCAGTCTTGATTGTCCTATCAGTAGGGTCATAATGCCTTGCTAGCTCCATCATTAAATCAACTTCTAAAAACACATTTGGAACCACCAACTTTCCAAGGTTCAACCCTGATAAATAGCATGCAAGCTTACTAGAATTTCACCTATTGAAAGCATATCAAAACAAATGCCATTCACTCTGGGGTTAGGGTTTTTCACCACCATTATCAATCAACCTAGTGGTAACAACAACTTGTCTTGTGGGCCTTTTACCATTTTGTGAACTTCCTTTGACACCTCCAGAGTTTTCTTGCATAAATTTTTATGTTTCTTTCTTTGCACTCCTGGATCTAGTGGAAGCCATAGGGGTACTTGGCAAAGGGTTAGACATAGTTAATGGCTTATGCTTAATTTCAGCTGAAGCATGCTGAGTTTTAAGTCTTTTAACCCTCTTCTATTTTGATTTCCTCTCTGGTCTAACACTGGATGCACAAAGCTCTAGGTCACTCATTCTTGTAATGCAAATGGAACTATGGTTTACAATTTCTTACGGCCAAATAAAACCCTTCACAATTATGATAGGAAAAAACACTACTATTGAACAAGACACCTTTCTTCACAATTTATATAGTGCTCAATCACCAAATTGAAACCAAAAATGACTAAATTGATAATTCCCCCAATTTTCCTATCAAATTTCCAAGGAATTCACCTTACTACTTCAAATAGAAGGAATTATCGGTTTTGCTTACCCTGTTGAAGGCAGTGTCACTCTAGTTACTAATAACTTTTGGAGATTTCCTCACAATTTCTTCTACTTTTGGTATTCTTTCCGCTAACCAATGAATTATAATACATGATCAAACAAATATATATCTACTTTCTATTATGGTTGAGAGGAGAGCATGTCACCATTAATAGTTGATAGTAAGCTTGCGTGAGTGAATTGACAATTACCCATTCAGTTTTAAACCTTGATCATTGTTCTTTCAGCTTTAAAACTATATCAATGGTTATTAATCCACCTTTCCACCTTCCCTTTTTCTTTATATGAAATCCTCAAGACTTCACCATGTTACATCTTCCTGTAGTGGTTATTTCCTATTGCTGATCTTCCTCATTCTCATCCAAATTTATCAGTGATACAAGTGCTTTATGTTATAAAATATCTGCCCTTAGATCTGTGGCCTATTTCTTGATCACGTTCATCTCCATCACTCCTCACTAATTCGGCTTGTCACTTTGGATTTTATCAGCAATAGGGGATGAAAGCACCATTCTCTGACATGTATACCTACATAAACAATCAATGGAACAAAAGGATATCACAAATAAGATGTATTCATGTTAGCAAGAGAAACCTTGTTAAAAGGAACTATATCACTCATCAGAAATCCTCCTCATAAGGTTTGCAAGCAATTAGTGATGAGAGATTATCCTAATATCATTACATATTGCGCATTGCTAATTAAGAACTTTGCGCTTAAAAAAATCCACGAGATGCAATGAAACTGGAAACTCATATCCTTGCTCATTATTGATTTAAAACAATCTCTTCATAAAAAATTTGTGATAAGCAATGAAAATATGATCATAAAGCTAGAGGTCATCGCTCATCGCTGTTACAACTTTAAGAATTCAAAAATTATTAGGGATAAGCAATCCATTAGGAACTTCGCTCATCACTATTTGCAATCAAAAGTTCAAGGAGCAATTTTTGATGAGTGATATCAAAGAGATATCACCTCACCACTCGTCACTGATTTAAAACATACATTTCAAAAGTGATCAGCAATGAGTGGTAAAGACATAAGGCCTATTGAACCTAAGTGAAAAAATTTAGGCACGTGCTCATAAGTTGCTTTAATGGAGGGGACTTCATAGGATGATATGATAAATAGAAAGGACTTAGAAATCCCAAAACCATTATAACGAAAGTTTCTAGATTATTAGTTAGGGAGCTGGCTGCCTAATAATAAAAGTAGACACAATTTTTTTTTAAAGTGACCAGCAAAGGGCAATAGGGAGTCAACAATAGAATAGAATGTTTAAGTTTTTTAAGAAAATGAATCATAAAACTCTCCCAAATGCAATAAGGTTTTAAGATGGGACATGAGAATTAATGTTCCATCAGTGGCTTCAATTGGGGATGTATACCTCTTACAAGAATGGCAAGATCCCATGAATATATAGCTGAAGCAGACCAAAATGTGGATTAAAACCAAAGGACCCAAACTGGGGAACTACCTAGACAAGGTAGCAAGACCAAAACAAAACAAAAATAAATTACACCTATATACATAATATAAAAAATGGAACATACATGGAGAACAACATACTCAGGAGAAGTATGGCTTTAAGAACTATCCATGTACTAGCGGTTCAAAATGTTCACTTGTTAGGATTTGAAGGAAATATGAATCTTCTCCATGAGTGCTGACTATCAAATAAGGTCCAGTCCATAATGCTTCAAATTTCCCATGCTTGCCCTTATCCTAAGCTCTTGCATTCTAGGCCAATACCATGTTGTTCACATCAAACTTCCTAGGAGAGGCTTTTCTGTCATATAAATGCTTAACTTGTAGTTGCATCTTCTAGTTTTTAACTGGAGCTTCCCTCCTAGAATCATCCAACTACACTAGATTAGTCATCCTGTGCTACATATCATCACAAATTTCTTCATCATATTCCTGCACAAACTTGTACATTTTGAGTAGGTTATTCTATGGAAATCTTGCCTCTAGACCATATACTAAGCCAAATGGTTAATAACTAGTAGCCTTTTTCACAGTCACTCTATCTGCCCACAACACCAGTTTTAATTTTGAATCCCAAGCCTTTTTGTTCTTCTCCATAACTCTCTTAATTATCTTCATCAAGCTCTTATTACTAGACTCAACTTTACCATTTCCTTGAGGATGGTAAGGTGAAGAATAAAAAACTTGTATGTCATGACTTTCACAAAAGTCCTTGCATTCATCTAATATAAAGCACATAGCATTATCTAAGATAATTCTCAGAGGGACTCCAAATCTAATAAGAATATTATTTAATAGAAAATCAACTACCACCTTTCTTGTTGCCTTCTTTGTGGGTATTGCTCTTACATGCTTTGTAAAATAATTGGTGGCAACAAGAATCCATGAGTGACCTCCACTAGATTTCTTTGCTATTTCCCTAATGAAGTCAATTCCCCATTGTTGGAAAGGGGCTTCAATTATCATGGGCTTGAGTGGTAAATTTCCTGAGAACTTCAATTTTCCTAAGAATCTTTGACAAGCATCACAAGCTTTAACAAATTTGTGAGCATCTTTCAAAACAGTGGACCAGCAGAATCCAACTCTCAAAATCTTGTGTGGAGTAGTCTTTTCCATGTAATGACCACCACACACCCCATTGTACATTTCCTGTGGAAGTTCCAATGCTTGTTTTCCATCTAGACACTTCAGAAGTACTCTGTCCAAGATTCTCTATCTGAATACATTCTTAATAATCACATACTTGATAGCATGCAATTTCAATGTTCGTTTTTCATTTTTAGCCATATCAGTAGGACATTGTAAAGTTTGCAGATACTGGATAATTCTTCTATACCATCCACATGTTTTCATATCACAGAGAGGTACAACATCAATTATTTCAGTTTGATTAACTTGATTAGCTTCCAAATTGGCCTCTACCATTAATTTGGATAGGCCCTATCCTCTTACTAACTTGGTAATCTAAACCTCAATGTTAAATTCTTGGATCCTATTCATCCATCTACACCTTCTGCCTGTTGTTTCCTGCTGAGTAAAAATGTCCTTCACAGCTGCACTTGGTACAAAAGTTATAACTATAGCCCCTTGTAAATAAGTTTTGAAATTCTTCAAAGCCTTCACCAAACCAGATGATTGTTTCTTAGTAGTGTCATACTTCAATTCTATAGCTTGTAAAGATTTGATAAAAAATGCAATTGGCTATTCAAAACCTTGCTCATTTTTTTGTAGTAAAACAACACCAATAGTATTAAAAGAAGCAAAAGAGAAAATGTGCATTAGTTTAGAGAAGTTGGGAGACTTCAAAACATGAGCCTCTTTAATAGCTTGTTTTATCTTCTTAAAAGCTTGACTAGGCTCTTCAATCCAAAGTACCTTTTCACCCTTCTTCAACTTTTTGGAAATAGGTCTTGTAATTTCTGCAAAGCTGGTTACAAATTGTAATATAGGGGGATTCACTACTCATGAGTTCTCTTCATTTAGAGAGCCACATGGGGTGAACTACCCTATACTACCTCAAATGGAACAACAGTGAGAGTTTTAGAGTTTGAAAGAGTAGGTCACAAAGATTTTTTGAACAAACTTACAAGCTCTCAGCCAAAGGACGTCAGCATAGAAAATGAATGATAGCACAACACACTAGCATTCTAGAGGTGCATTGGCAGCTCATATGGACTAGAGAATGAGAATGTCTCAGAAAATGACTAAATGGCTACTAGAAAATGGATTGCTGAGAACTGACAATATGTAGAGAAACGACAAAATACAATAAAGTAGTAGAGTTGGAGTAAAGTAAAGAATAAATGATGAGGATAAGGAGAAGAAAGGGAGATACTTACAACTATGCGGGTGATGAAGCTTCTAGCTCGTGAGTGTCTTCAATACTTGCACACAAGAAGGAGAGAGAAATTGTTGGGCAGATGTATATGGGTCTGCCTCAGTCAGACCCTATTTGATGTTCCTACCTCCACAAACAACTAGATAGATAGAGAGAAAAATAGAAAGGAAGTAAAGAGAACTTAAAGCACTAAAAAATAGTGTTATGCTACTCAACCAAGTAATAGAGGAGAGGAGTGAAAGCTTACCACCTCCACCAAGAGCACTCAAGGCTAATTGGGGAGAAAATGAGAGGAACTCAAGCCTTTGCTGCAATGGTGTTTTGTTCCACACTTGCTCTACTAAAGTGGTGGATTGTTGATGTTTTTCAATGGAGTGTAAAGTGTTTGGAGATAGATTGTGAAGCTCGTGTACAAAGTCTAGAAGTGGTCAAAAGACCTTCCCCCTTTCAAAATGCAAGTTTAAGGATTGAATATGAATGAATGAGGAAGAAAATGACCATATTTGGGTTGGTTAGCTGAGGAGGGCATTAAAAATAAACCCCCAATGGGAAGTGTAACTCCTCTGCAAGCTTTAGATGCAGGAATCTATTAGGGATGTTTGTGCACTGCGTGAGCATCCTTGGTAGAAATGCCTCCATCGACGCTCAAAATAGGTGCCAAGTGTGATGCCTTTCCATTAGTATTCTCTACAAGTCCATTAAAATCAGTCTCCTGACCTTCATATTTATCAGTACAATTTAGGAATCTAAGAATATCCTCATCATCATTAAAAATCTACCAATTGTATACATTGTCAGGGATAGAGGGTCTTGTTTGTATCTCAACCTTAGAAATTCCTATGAAAGTTATATTATCAAGTCTTAATACAATATTAGCAAGTAAATCAACCACTCTATTATGTCCTCTTTCCATCCAATCAATTCCAGAAGCATTGAACTGTTTAATGGAATCCCAAATAGCATTCCTGTATTGCCTCAATTTGTTATTTTTGCAAGCATACTTAGCTCTTACTTGGGATATTACAAGTTTAGAATCACCAATCACCATTAGCTTTCTTATTCCATGTTTTTCAGCAAGTCTTAATCCCAATAACAAGGCTTCATATTCTGCTATGTTATTTGTATAGACAAAAGACAATGTGAAAGAGAACTTATAAGTATTTCTAGTTGGTGATACTAATAAAATTCCTGCACTAGATCCTTCTTTGGAACTTGCACCATCAAAGTACATTTTGCACAATCCTTCTTTATTAAACATTCTTGAAACTTCATTTTCTATAGGTGTAGGACATCTCTCAATCTCTCTTGGTGCTTCTTCTATCTTGAACTCACCAATGTTGATATCTATGAAAAGAATTGTGTCATCTTTAGGAATATGTTCCAAGATATGTGGTACGCTAGATTCTCTCATTATTTTGACATTCTTACCATCAATTGGAAATGTGGCATAAGACATGTCACACTGCATACTGCCTCCCATAGATGCACTTCATTTTCATGATAATAACATTCCATAATTAGGTAAGATATCAACCACTACCACACTCATTTTAAACTCTTTGTCAGGGAAAGCTACCAATCTATATGGAAGCTCATTTATTACACCTACCATAGGGACCTCTATTGCATCCATGGAATAACACTTGCCATGAGTGCTATCAACCCTTAACCCTAATGCATCCATGATTTTAACTGGCATGATATTGTTTGATGTGCCAGGGTCAATAATATAATTCTTTATGAAATTCCCCCCAACCACCAAGGTATGAAAAAATGGATCTATCTTATTTGGACATGTTTTCATAGAATTTCCTAGGAAAATATGGGGAATCTAAGTAATTACTCCCTCAACTTCCTTACCTTTCTTGTCCTTTTCACTCAGTTTAAATGGAGTTGGTTCCACTAAATCGTTACTGGCTATAGCAACACCATTGATAAGGGCTAATTCCTTTCGTTTATGTTCCTCTATCCTCATCATTTCAAGAAAAGGTACATACACTTTAACTTGGCTATGTAATTGAAACATATCAACAAGAGCATACTTGGGAAATTTAGTTGTAGGCATACCTTTTTCATTGCTATTATCTTTCTATTGATTTTTTGTTTCTTTAGCCTTGTGTTTAGCATCCTTCCTTATGGATTCAGGAGCTTGCTTATGTGTCTTTGATTTTTCAGTAGAAAATTTTTGCCCAAGAGTAGCTTTTGACTTGTCTACTCTCTTGGCCCAAATTTTATCTCCCTTTCCTTATTTAGTTTTGACTTCTTCTACTTTTTCATCAGGTTCATGTTCTTTTCCCTTATCATTTTTTTCCTTGAAAAATAGACCAATAGGATTACCCTATTCACCTTCAACAATTTTATTCCTGAAATGATAAGAACTCCTAGCTTAAGTAGCTAAGACTGTTGTATATTTGGCAATCTCTTCCATGAGGGTCTTCTTAGTGAAACTCCATCTTCAATCACCTCCAAATTATAAGCCTCAACATTACCAGTGTCATCCTCATTAGAAAAAACTTGTTGATGATATGCATTAGAAATTTTCCTTTGATTGTCAACATCTACTTCATAAGAATCTTCACCAGAGGAGAATTCACTGCAAGCAATGTTAGAATCACCCATAATCATAAGTACATTATCCTCCTCTTGATCTTACTGATCACACTCCTTAGGTATGTCATCTTCTACTTCCACCATTTGTGATACTGCACATTGCTGTGAGGAATGTGGCATTTGGAAAATCATACACCAAGGAGTATCTTCAACAAAATTTCTTGAATTCTTTTGCAAAGGATTTGGAGGAGCTTTGTTTTGGGTATTCCTCTAATTGTTTAAGACGGGCTTCCCATTATACCAATTGGTATTGTAAGGGTGATCTTGCAATCTAGGGGGTCTTTCATTCCTTTGGTAATTTTTTGGTTAGGACTTCTCTTGCCTTACAATTTTATTATTGGTAGTTTTCATAAAACTATCAAGCTTGTCCTCAATTGTTCCCCGTTTAGTGCCTGAACTCTTTTCTTCCCTTTTTGAACTTTTGAAAAGTTTAAGATCATCTCTTCTACCAACTTTACCAGTTGATTTGCTAATATTTTCAATATGCTCCTCTATCTTGAAAGCTTCTTTAAAAGATTGAGGATACTTATCTAACAAACGGTAACTCATTTTTGCATCAAAAGCATTGTAGTAATTTACCAAACACACATGATCATTTAAGTGTAGATGAGGAGGAAAAAAATTTCTAGCTTTTTGGAACCTTCTATTAAACTCAGCAACAAATTCATTAGATCCTTTAACAATATTATTGAATCGATTCAACAAAAAACTTGAATTAGTCTTGTCACTCTATTTTTGTCTAAAAACCCTTTTGAATTCCTCCCAGGAGCCAATGCTCTCAGCAGGTAAACTCCTGTACCACTCTGTTGCATCCTCAATGAGGGACTGCATAAACAATTTCATCATGACATCTTCTACCTCCATCTCAAAATCATCCATAACATTAGTGAATGCTTTGAGATGGTCTTCACCACTTAAAGCATTATTTCCAAAGAATCTTACTAGAGCAAGGCTAAAATCTTTAGGAAATGGGTTAGGGTAGCCAGGTATTCTAGTGAAACATAATTGTTGTTATCTATATACTTGGAGTGGCCTCCTAGTACATTGATCCCTATAATCATCTCTATGCTCATCACCTTTCTGGCTATTAGAGTGGCTACCATCTTTTTCCTTTCCACTTTTACCATCACCTCCCCCTTTATTACTTCATCATATTTAAAATAGGACTTATCATTCTTGTTTTTACCTCCACCACCACCTCCTTGATCTCCACCACCACTTCCACCAAGAGTATTTCCATTAGATTTCTTCTTTTACAACTCACTATTAGTATGTCTAGAGCTTGCGGCCTCTGGAATATGGGTGAACATTTAAAGGAATGCAATCTTCCTAGTGATTTCTGCATTAGAAGTTATTATTTCAAGTTTTTTCAAATCTTCTCGTAGCTTTTCACTTTTGAACTCCAACCATAATATTTTAGGGTCTAGAGGTGTATTAAATGGGGTTGGATCAACTTTGGCCTTAGTTCTGGGGATTTCGGTAGATGAATTATTGGTTTTATCATTAGTTTTGAATGTAGTTTTCTTCGGTTGGTCAATAGGTCTCTTCGCATGATCTACAAATGATATTTTATTATTTCTAATAGGAGGGTCTAAGGCTCTAGTGGTTGAGATAGATGTTGTATAAGTATCAGTAGCTAAAGCTCCCATTGATACTGTTGCTCCAAGAATATTATTAGTCATCTTAGAGGTGAATTTACAATTTTTTTCTTCAAATGTTCTATACCTCATGGCCTCTTCTCTCATTTTCTCTAGATTTTTTCTTCTAGCATCTCTCTCAAGTTGCTTAGCTCTAATCCTATCTTCCCTCTCTTCCAATTATTTCATTTTCTTTTCTTCTTGTTCTTGAAATATTAACTCCTCTTCTTTAATGGATTTCATGTCATTATCTATATCCTCCTTGTTTTCTAGAATATCCCCATGCTCACTTGGGGTAGGAGTGAAATAAGGTTGGTCAATAGGGTCCTCTTCAAGAGAAAAGTGGATTGGCTTATCAAGGGATTTACCTCATGGATTAAAATCATTTCCATTGAAAATGGAACCAATTCTAGGGGTTGAAGACTTAGATAAATTCTTATTCTTTTCCCAAAACTCCCACCTATTTTCCTCTCTTGAGATATTTAACTCACTATCAAAGACTTGTTCAATAGGAAAACTTCCTTGGTCTACATTAGACTCTTGAACTTTATGTCCTTCTTAATGGACACTAGCACTACTTATATCAACATGAAAACTAGGATATACAATAGGATGGGAACCAATAGACTTACTTGATTCAAAACATTTCCTGGCCCATTCAGGTTGCTTTTCCTTTGTAGGTTCAAATTCTACCTTCTGCTCAAGATGCTTCTTTGCATAACTTCTAGTCTTCCTCATAATGTGAAGTACTACAAAATATTTCTTGTTATTTTATTTTTTAGAACTAATCTTCACGCTAGTACTAGAGAACTTAGAGTTGCCACCCAAAATATTGGGAAACAAAAATTGATTGCACTTTGATTTTCTACTTGTTACTCCAAAAAAGACTTTAAACATTACCTAATAGAAAGTGGCAGAATGAAATAACAAGTCTAACACATAACACCTAGTATGATGGGACTAATGTAATAGATTTAAAATTGATTATTCCTTAAACAGTAAGGAATGTCACAATGAACAACTAACTCTAACTATACCTGATCTGAACTTAGAGACTTTGGACCTAGCTAGTCCCCAACAGAGTCGCCAATTTGTTGGCTATTTTTTAAGAACCAAACTGATCTCTAGAAACACCTATGGATTTTTCCATCTCCAATTATCAGTAATTCTAAATGTATTTGCCAAAAAATGAATAAAGGTTGCTAAAATCCTATTCCTACTCTTTGGGCTTTGTAAAACCTAGGAGGGTTATCCCACAATGTATACCTAAGAACTTTGCACAATTACAATCAAATACATTGTCAATAACAGATATCTCTCATGACACCACTCAATAATATACACCAAATAAGTTGGTAGCTTATTATATCAATTCTATATGTATCAAGTATGAGAGATTAGACTTTGAACATAAAATAACAACAATAGTATTCCCTTGAGATTCTATGATTAAAAGATTGAGTAGTTAATGAATCAACATTGTAAGTGTAACACAAATACTCTGCATGAACTAGTGTCTTTATCCCAAGCATAGAGTCAATACCATTCTATATAATCTGATAATAATTTATGCAATAACACCTATAACCACAAGAAATATTGCATTACAACATTTGCCTGTGATGTTCATGATTATTACTTCTTAAAAATATCCTAGAATACATTTCTTATAAGTCATTAATTTCATACAAGCACTTACATCAATTCATCAAATCAATAAGCAAGCATGAAACTAAGCATCCACTAGGAAATGATAGAGACAAATGAAAGAAATCCTTGATTACTTTCAATCATAACTCATAACACACATACAAGGAGAGATAATAACCATGAAAATGATATTACTCTCTATTATAAATGCTATATCATTATTAGACTTACATGCATAAATATGAACTTCAAAAGAAACTTAAAACAAAGACTCTAAAACTCACTTCTTATTGTCTTGACAAACTAACAATATTAACTCAAAAAAAATTCAACTCTCGTGATACTGGTCCTAAATTCCTTCTTATAGAGATGAAGGAGAAAATAAGCCTTAGACTAGATAACACACACGTCACGATCCCATTGGACCGCTTACAACAATATTCCTCTTTCAATTACATTTGAGTCTTTAGGTGGAACAAATAAACATGAGGCAAAATTAAGCTCAACTCTTCGTGGAAAATAGGTCCCACCTCAGAAAAAAATCATTAGTTTGTTACAGTAGTTACAAAATATTCTCCATATGTTCAAAATTCCAATCGTGGGAGAATCAAAATAGAAAAACTTATGAAGCAAGGAAAGGAAAGTAGAAAAAGGTCAAAATTTGCTAGTCCACATTAGCATCATGTGCTCATCATTCAAATTTTAAGGAAAGAATAATATTTTACCATATTATACCAAAAGCCTAATTTGTATTGTATTTGAGCTATGTATTATTTCTCTTATGTCCATTAATCTCCTTATTCATTGATCCTCACACAGATTCACTTGTATATTTCTCCAACCAAATGTTGTATTCCTCCTTAGTGGGCCATTTAATATTCAATAAATCTTGCACCTTAGTAATATACTAGGAATGCCTTGCATCAATTAAAATCCTAGCTTCCTTAACAAACATATCCATTTTTTATTCAATTTCCACCATTGTATCAATATTTGAATTGAGCAAGATGTAATCAATGACAAAAAAAGTCATCATAGCAACTCCAAGCAATCCCCCCAAATCTATCTTCTAGGTGTCAAATGAATGAACTTCAGCTTTTGAATTCAATATTTGAGGCATACCACATTCCTCCATCTCCTTGAATATTTTCAACTTACTGCGGAGCTATATGCCCAATTTTCCAAGGAAAGTGGTTATCTCTATATGATAGGGTGAAAATACTTGTTAGAATACGAGCAGCAAAAAAAAGAGTGAAATAACAACTATGAACACCCTACACCTCAAGATTAGCCTAGTTGGATTCAAAACAAAATAAAAACAACAAATAGAGTGGATTCACCTTGTCTTGAATCGATCCTTTGGTTGGCCCTTTGATCTTGGATGTTGTATGCTCCTTTGGTGGCAAGAGATGCAAGCTATGAGATGAGATGAAGATGGAAAATGAGTGAAAATGGATGCAAGTATGAGAATTTGGCTAAGTATGGCTCAAGAGAAAATTTTGCAAGAGTTTGGCTAGCATAAATGATCTCTTAAAATGAGAGAAAAGAGGGGGTATTTATAGAGAATTTTGAATTCTCTAGAAAAATGGATGGTTGGGATTAATCCAACAAAGCCAAGATATATGGCTATGGTGAGTTGAAAACTCACAAGCCCTCACATCTTGACATGTGGCATGTGAAATGGCTTGTAAGAGATGATGTGTACATGAGCTAGAAGGAGAGTACATGACATGGAGGTACTACATATTACCTTGGAATTGGAGAAGATCTCCTCATAAAGGAGGTCCTTGTCCCCATGTGGGTGAGAGGACATGTGAGGAATTAAAAATTCCTCAAATATCCACATGGGGATGAGAGAAGAATTTAAAAATTCTTGGGAATGCATTGGGGGATTAAATGTGAATTAAAAATTCACATGGGGAATGGAGTGCCTTCTCCAAAAGGAGAAAGGCTTTAATAATGTTTACTTAGGACAAATTCGATAAATGACATGGGGATTAGGTTGACCTAATTAAGTAATTAAGGTTGTGCAAGTACCTAATTAGACAAATTAATGACAGATTAGAGGCAAGTGGGAGATTAGGAAGAGTTCACATGTGACTTGATGTGACAAGTCAAAGATCATATGGGGAAGAGAAAAAAGAATTTAATATTCCTTGGAAGGATAAAAGAAACTAAAAATTCTTTGAGAGGTTGATTAGGCTAGTTAATGAAGGATTAGAGGAGGGTTAGGTGGCTAAGAGATATTAGAGGCCAACTTGCAAAAGTTGGAAGATGTGACGGATCCTAATAAAGGATTAGGCATGTACATCATAATGATGAGATTAGGAGAATAGTGGATTAAAATGGATGCGACATGTGAGAATTAAATAAATGTCATATTTATTTGAATTCATTTTAATGAAAGGAGGATTAAGGAATAAAGGTGTATTTATTGATTAATACCTAAGAGGTTTAGTAGAATTAAGGATATTAATTAAATAATAGTGATATTACTTAATTAATGCAAATAAAGAGGATGCTTAGGCGAAAGGGATAAATTTGGATAAAATTAAGTGTCTACATTTAGGTGTCTACATTTTTTACCTCTTTGAGATGGTGTTACGAAGTAGCATTATTTCAAAGAATATTAAAACATAGAACCTAGAAGAAGATGGTTAGATTGGGAAAGATGCCCCAGTCATTGAAAGGAGTGACTAGGAAGGGAAAAAAATGATGATAATTAGGGATGAAGGATGAAGCTAGAGAGGACATGTAGGTTCAAGAGAACAAGGGTGTGCTCTTGAAATGGAGGAGATGATCCAAGGGGTATATGAGGAAGATGATGCAAAGTGATGGGTAAGAAAGGATGAAAAGGAAACAAGAGATTGGGAGGGGAGAGTGATGAAGGATGAAATGGATTGGGGGGAATTTTGATAGATGAGAGGATGGGGATGAAATGCAATCCAAATGCAATTTTGCATCTTTAGGAGCACTGATTTTAACTATAGCAAAAGACATGACACACCAAGGTATAGAGGACCAAGGAAGATTAGTGTCT